>PVIA01009440.1:0-61159 GCA_004024845.1 Tonatia bakeri | reverse complement strand
GCCACCGGTCCGTCCGCTGCCGTCTGCACCCTGCGCGCCCGCCAGCCAGCGCCTCTTCCCGCCGGGAACCCCTTGACCCCACTTCGCAGGCCTCCTGACTCCGCCGCTCCTTACCGGTCTGGATGTACTGGAGCCCGACTTCTGTTCAATTAATTTCCCTCTGTTCTGGTTGTTAATTGTTTCTCAATCTTTGTTGTTTTCAGTCTTGGTTGCGCGAGGAAGCACAGTGCGACTGCCTATGCCTCCATCTTGGCCGGAACTCAGGTTTGGTGATCTTCTAGGACAGACCCAGGAGGAAAAGGCCTTGACCTACAAAACTCCAATAGCTCCTGGGCCCAACAAAAAGTAAGAGCTATTTGGCAGTCACAGTGCAGGAGATGGTCTTTGAACCCAGGATCTGGAGAGGGTGAAGGACTCAAGTGCAGTCCCGCTCCAAAGGCCTCCCGACCTGCAGGAGAACCAGCAGATCCAGTGAGGGCACCCAGGAGCTCAGGGCACAGATCAGACCTAACCCAGCCCAACACAGCAGCTGGCACCAAGATGCCAAAGAGGGTCGGCAGCAAAGTCACCATGGAGGTGTTGACTGTAGCTGTTGACCAGTCCTTCTGTATTTCTGCAGTATGCAACCTCTCATTCCTGCCCCGAAGGGCCCCTACCCCTGGCCCCACCCCCAAGGTTCTACCGTGATACATGCACATAGCCAAGGCCAGACCCTCTCTCTATGCACCACGACTTCTGACTATAGGGTAGGGCAGGCTAGGGCGGAGGAGGAGGAGACCCTGGAAGATGCTTCCCCAACTGTCACGATGTCTAACACATCCCCATTATTATTTCTCTTCTTTAGGAGGGAGGAAGGGTATGTCAACACTGTTCTCTCAGGCTCCCTCCATTACAGCCCTTGGAGGTAACCTGCTAGGGAAGGGGGTGGGATGACCAGAGACAGAGACCAAGGGCTAAGGCTGAGCTTTAGTTTCTGGCCCTTCACAACTCAGGCTTCTTAAGCCTCATGGGAGGCCTTGCACGAAGACAGAGGCCAAACCCACCCAATGAGCACTGCTGTTTGTAGG
Source organism: Tonatia bakeri (assembly GCA_004024845.1). Classification (NCBI taxonomy): domain Eukaryota; kingdom Metazoa; phylum Chordata; class Mammalia; order Chiroptera; family Phyllostomidae; genus Tonatia; species Tonatia bakeri. The sequence goes on along the minus strand of PVIA01009440.1, from coordinate 60,092 downwards.
AGGTACGCACACTCTAGGAAGGAGAGGAGGGAAGGAAACCCACAGAGCCCACGTGGCATCTCTGGAGAAGATATGGCAGATCTGCAAAACTAAAGGAGAAAGGGTCCACCTGGAAGGTAGAGCCAGCCAGATGTCCATCAGGCTGGTGGAGGGGACCAGCAGAGCAAGGAGTCTTTCTTTTCTTCTTAAGATTTTATTTTTAGAGAGAGGAGAAGGGAGGGAGAAAGAGAGAGAGAGAGAGAAACATGTACCAGGGAAACATCGATCAGTTGCTTCTCACGCCCCCAAATGGGGACCTGGCCAGCAACACAAGCATGTGCCCTGACTGGGAATGGAACCTGCGACCATCCAATTCACAGGCCAGTGCTCAGTCCACTGAGCCACACAAGCCAGGGCCCAAGGATCTTTCTTAAGGAACCCTTCCTGTGAGTGGAATGGGACACGCAGGCCATGCTTCCTGTGGCCCACCACCAGCGCGACACAGACTTGTATACCTCTCAAAGCAGCCCTGGAGCTGAGCAAGCCCCATTCTCCAAGTGAATAAAGGCAGTGCTGCCTCAATCACTCTCCTGCCATCTCCTTCAGAACTCAGTTCATGCTAATAACCAGGCTCTCATCAAGTACCTGTGAAACAGGTGCTATTATCTGCATCTCACAGCTGAGGAAAGGGAAGCATAGAAGTTCAATGACTTACCCAAAGTCACAAAGTGACAGGGCTGGGCTCTAACCCCAGCCATGTGACTCCAGAGCCTGCCTTCTTAACCACCACACACCCCCATGGCTGGAGCTTTACAAGAATCTGAACCTGGGAGGTGGGAACACTGTTCCCACACACACACCAGGGAACAGGGCACGCAGCCCTGGGTTTGGGAGATGGCAGTGTGGGACAACCAGTCCAACCCCGGTCGGGTCAGTGGTTCTCCAGGGCCTGAAGGCCAGGGAGAGTGCCTTGAGGGGCCTTTCCCCACCACACTCCTTGGGGTCTGTACCTGCAAGGGGCCAGGGAAGGGGCTCAGCCCCGCTGCTGCACCTGCACAAGAAGAAATGTCCGACAGTGAGACACAGGTGTGCTGGCCGCTGTGATGAGGAGGTGCCTTCACACAGAAGGACGAAGCTGGCAACCCCACAGAATATACCAGGATTTTATAGGGTGACTTGCTCACGGGACGACTGGGTCGGAGTGGAAGAGACGAACGACCCGGCAGTTCTGCGCAGCTTACCCTCCTCTTACCCTGCGACCCCCTTCTCTGTGGTGTGACTCGGGTCCTAATGACTGATGGGACGGGACAAAGGACGCGGCAGAGCTGGGGCCGACCCTCCTGGTGGTCTTGTGATAGATGATGATTTATAACCGACACTCTTACCAGCTGATACTTACCCGGTTGTCATGCCATTCTGGCTGTTACTAATGCAGACAATTATGGCTACATATTAAGGAACACAGATCATCAACCAGAAAGCCTTGATGTGCTTGCTAAGGACAAAGGTCCAGCACGAAAATTAAAAACGAAGTGAAATCCTGGACCCAGAGGTGGAGTTGGAATACATCTGTACAGGGGAGCAGGCAGGGTGAGCACTCCACCTCCAGTCAACCTTGGGAGGCAGGCAGAAGCAGATTTCTTGCTTAACCTTCCTTCCTCCATCCCCACACCCCTCCAGATGACCTGCAGGGGAAAAGAAACAGCCACTTATCAGACCACTGCCAATGAGAACTACTGGAGCTAGGCCACAGAGGAGAATATGACCCCTGGCTGCCTCAAGCTCGGCCCCGAGCCTACCGAGGCAGCCGCATCGATGGTAGAGGTGATGCCAAGTGGCTCTATAAGCTAGTTGTTGAAGATAGTCAAGGGAATGGAAAGATAGTCACGGTCCGCTGAGAGCCCAGTAGGCACAGCAGGGGGCCAGAAGCAAGGAGAGGTCAGCTGGGCCCAGGCCTGGCCTCTGAGGGAGGGCAGGCTGGCTGGGGGTATCAGCACCTGCATCCCCTGGGGGACATCCTCCAGACCTGGCCTTGTACCAGGTCCACAGGTGCCCTGACACTGGACTGAGATAGGGGAGGCACCTGTAGTCATAGGCAGGACCTAAGTATAGGGTTCATAAAGCCAAAAAAAGACCACAGGGTCCAAGAGCTTAGACAGATATGACACCATGGACAAATCTCCTTGTCCTGGGACATCTTGTCCACTTAAGTCAGACCTCTTATTTCTATGCTCAGCTCACTGACTGAGGCTTGACTCACTGATGTCAGTGCTATTGGGAAGAACTGAACCCAGCCTGGGACATCCAACAAAGCTGTCTTGAATCTGCCAGAAGACTCACCAAAGACAGAAGACCCACAGGTCCAGGGCCCAGGAGCCACAGGCAGAGTGTCCATTCTGGGGCTAGAAGGTGGCCAGAGCAATGACTCAAAGTTCCAGGGGAAACTGGTGGCTAAAGCCTGCCTTGGGGTGGCAGCCACGGGGATGGGTATGCCCAGGACCGCCAGGGTTGTGAGTGGGAATGCTCAGGGGCCAGGGCCTAAGCACTTCTAGCAAGGTGGACCCAAGTTTCTGGGCTCCTGGATCAGGAAACTCATGAGAGCCCCCTGCCCCAGGCCAGGTTATACCCCTGTGGAATGCCTTGTCTTGTCTAAGCCATTGATGCTACAGCCCACATGCCATCCCTCCTCCAATGAAAGAAGAATCGGCAGGAAAGGCAGGGCTTGAAGACCCTCTCCCCACCTGCAGCCTCTTTTTCCCTCCTACCCCTTACCAGATGTGAGTCAAGGGACGGCTGTAAGTGAAGAGCTGTCTTCTGCAGGATGTGGCTGCCCAGGCTCTCTAGCACCTAGATGGGAGGGGAAAGCCTCAGATGAGTGAGGTCCCACTGTGCCCTTGGACAAGCTGCTTTCTTTCTCTGAGGCCAGAAGATTCATAGGGGAAGGGCCAGATTAAGGGGTCCTGGCCCTCGAGCCAGAGCTACCCCTGGAGAAGACAGTCTATGGAGTCTTGATTTTGGGATGTCCCATCCTCCTGATTCTGCTTCTGCGCCCTGGGCAAAATGTCCTCCCAGTTCAGAGGCTGTGGGAGGCAGAGGGCCTGCTCAGCCTGTTTGAGTTGACCTTCACAATGAGCATGACACTGATCCCAGGACCACCAAGGTTATGGGCAGCTTCTTGGGCTCCAGGTGCTCCAAGTTATACCCAGCAGGGCACAAAACCAGATGGGGTTTGGGGAGGAGCTTGAACAGGACCCCCAGGTTTCCCTGGGCCAAGCTCTGAGCTTTGCTTGGTTTTTGTGACTCTGACCTGGGCCAACCCCACACTAGGCCTCTCGATCTTTCCCTCTATCTCATGGGGTCATGGATGTTGTCTTGGAAGTCAAATTAGGACCAAAGGAAGCAGGGCTTTGGCCTGTCCTGGAAGGTGAAACTGGGCAATTGAGGGCCTTGCCCTGTGGAAATTACCACTGTCTGGATCCTAGTCTAGACCTTCATATGCCATCCCCTAAAACCCAACCCTAGGAATACTTCCTACCAGGCTGGTAGTGTAGATTTAACCCTATAGAAGCTCTGATGTGAGGGGTGTGAAGATGGGGAACAGCCCTTCAGGAAAATGTTCTTAGGGGCAGGAAAGGTTTGAGCTGAGCTCCATGGCAGACAGAGGAGTAAGGGCATCTTCAGGACTTCCAGAGAAATGAGGAGAGACAAAGTGTAGAGGTGAGCATGTTCTTAAAGACAGCAGGCATCATCCCACTTACCACTGGGGCTCAGCAAGGTCAGGTCCATGTGCCAGAAGTGGGCACCCATGCACCAGCACACCTTGACATCCAGTGTACCAGAGACCCGAGCTGGAGGGCATCCAGTGTACCAGAGGCCTGTACCAGAGGCCTGACATGCCCCTGGACCTCCACCCGACTCTATACCCAGACCAAACTCTGCTTGTAGGGAGCAGGTGTGGAGAGGACTCAGTCAGTAGGCATCAGTAGCAGTGAAAGTCCAGGCCGCTCCCCAGCTAGGAAGGGGTTTGAAAGGCTGGCAGGGCCTATGCTGGGCAAGGCTCCATCCCCTAGGCCTAGTCATCCCACCCAGCCCCATGGAGCCAAGGACACTTACTAGACACAAACTGTGGATTTCTACAAAGTTGGGCATGGAGCACAGCATGCATCTGAACTGAGGAGAGAAGACTGATAAGAGGGACTTCTCCAAGCTTGGCATCTACTGGGCATGACCACCCAGGAGAGGGCTGGTCTTGATTCTGCCATTAAGAGCTGGGCCATGGAGGGCCCAGTTGACCTTTCTGCTTCTCAGTTGACCCTCTTAGTTGAGATAATTGCATCTCATGTGGACACCAGGGCAAAGTAAAGCCATCGGTCCTATAGGGAGATAGGTGAGTATGTCCTAGACAGGGAAAGACCAGGGTAGTGTTGCATGTGCTGGGGGCAGAGGAGGAGATGTGGGGGAAACTGCCTTCTTTGTGGGCCAAAGAGAAAGGAAGTAAATGTTAGGTTGGGCAGGGTAAGACAAAAGTTTCAAATATAGTGTTTGGACTACAAAGATGGCGTCTGGACTACAAGCCAAGATGCCGGCTGAACTCTGACCCAGAAGTGCTGACGTCAGACAAGGAACCACCAATGATACGTGGCTTCTTTGTTCACCAAGAACCAATCCTTGGCTCCAGCGGGAAGTCAAGCCATATAAAACTCCCTCTCTCTGTCTTCCCCGGTGCAAAACTTTCTTAGCGCTCTTCCTCTCCCTCAATGAGGGCGGAGAAGGTTTTGCCTGGGAGCACAAACCCCAAAATAAAGCTCTTCCGCCTATTTTTGTGGGTAATTGGCACTCATTCCTCAGCAGGGTCTAAGAGAACCTTACCGTAAACAGAGAGAGGAACCCCCAGATATTCTGCCTTAGGCCCTCTTCCACCTACCTACAAACCAGGCTTCTCCCCATATTGGCTAATAACTCAGATGGCATTACTCTCCTTACTGTCGGTGTGACTTTCCAGCTGAGCTGCCAGAAACTGACAGAGCCTGGGCTCATCGGCTGTGCACAGGTGATGTGCATGACACAAAAGTGGACAGGAGCATGGGAGTCCTGGGGTCAGACCTGAGGCCTCTAGCATGGTATCTGTGCTCCACTGTCAACTGGTGGTTTTTTGCACCAATTCAACACCAACGAGGGTCTCCAATTTGGGGTGTAGTGAAGAATTAATCTTTATTCAGGGCAAATAGATCAACTGTGATACAGCACCAGTGTGAAAACAGCACGGCTGTGAGGCAGGCCTGGGGCCAGGCCCTGTCTGGCTGCAGAGCTCTGCTCTGTTCTTTGAGGGTCTGCTCTCTGCTCCGCTCTGCTCTGCTCTGCTCCAGTGAGACATGCTCCGTGTTCCAACTCAGTCAGGGAAGCACCGTCTTTAGTCTTTGGTGGAAAGGAAATGTGCACTACCAGAGTCAGAGGGAAGCTGGCTTATACAGACAGAAGTCCCTGCCCCTGGTCCTTGATTAGTCTGTCCTCATGCAAATAAGGACTCCAAATCCTGGGGTTTGATTGGTCCAAAAAGCACTTTCCTGATTAGTCAGAATGGAGCTACTCAGAATGATCACTGCTGCACAGCTCAAATTGGACGGGGAAAGACTCCCTCCTATTGGTTGAAATAGGACTTGAGGAACTTCTTTGCAAGGGCGGGCTCAGATGGCAGAGACAGTGCAGGCAGGCAATTCAGTGCAGGCCTCTCCCTGAGGCGCACTTGGTTTGAGAAGTCCCTGTGTAGAAATGGCTGCCAGGCTCTGTTCTTTGTTTGTTTTTAATTTGAGTGTGGTTAGCTACAGGAGCTTTTTGTGGTGGGACAAAGGTGTCTTCATTCTCAGGGTTCATAGCAAGTTCCAGGCCAGGACTAGAGCCAGACTCCCCTCGGGGGCAGAGGACAGAGTGGGATGGGACACAAGCCACCCAGGTGTCACTGGGGCTCTGGGTCTGTGGGCCAGCTGGGAAGACAAACATAGAGGGGGCTCTGCTTGAGGGAAGAACTAGGCCTGGACTAGGGCAGTTCTGTCTTCTGTCAGATTCCTGAGCTGAGAGCCTGCCCATCATGGGCAGGGACAAGGGGACCTGTAGTCTTCCCCCAGTCCATGTTCCCTCCTGCCAAAGTGAGCTCCATATGATGGAGTGCAGATATTGGGCACTCTTTCCAGCTGTCTGTGGTCTCTTGCGGTGGTCTCTACAACCCCTGGGGTGAGTCAGGATGGGGGATTCTCAGCAGCCATGGTGGGAGGGGAGCTGGGTCCTGGGGTGGGATACCCCCAACAGGAACATGGCAGGGGCTGTGAACATTGGTTCCTCAGGACTGAGTGAGTCCTTCTGTCCAGGTAGCCTTGGAGACACTCCCGCTGCCCAGCTCAGCCCAGCTAGCAAAACCCTGGTGCCAACCAGTCTGCCTGTTTGAGAAGAACATTTGGAGGGTCAATATGCCTATGTCCAGAAAGTTAAGGGTCCACCCTGTGGAAGGGGCAGTTGTCAGTAAGGAGGGGGCTCTGGGTCAGGGACTTGGCATGGGTTCCCCAGCAGTCAGGGGCCATGACAAAGTCCCCATAGGTGAAGGGGAAGAGGGATTGGGCTCTGTCCTCCTGAAGTCTTTGGCACCAGGCTCCAGAGGGGATCCTGGGAGGGAGGCCAGTGAGCGAGGGAGTGGTGCAGAAGCCTCGGCACCTCCTCGGCAGGGGTGGGCTCAGCGGGAGGGCTGGAGCCCACATCGCCGCCGGGCCTGAGGGACACAAGAGAACAGGGCAACCTGCTGGGGCTTCTTGGAAAGCCAGTCTGTGGTGCAGAGCGTGGCAGCAGCCGAGCCAGGGGAGGGCTCCCCACCAGTCCTGAGGAATGCTGCAGGAGACCAGGGGTGTGGGGCCAGCAGTGCCCATGAGGCTGGGACAGGGGTAAGCTAACTCCAGGTGAAACAGCACTCAAAGGTGTGGAAGAAGGCGCCAGGCTGGCAACAGCTGGAAAGGACTTGGCTCCAGAAGCCCAGGGAACTGCGACACCCACTGGGCTGGAAGTCAGTGTTGAGGGAGCACCAGGCAGATCCAGTGAGGACCAGTCCCATAGCAGCTGGGGACCTGAGGGCACTGGGTAGAGGCAGGCAGGGGTAAGGAAGACCTGGCCTCTGTACACGGGGTCCTGGTATGTCCTCAGGGCTAGCAGTGGCAAGCTCAAGGGTAGAAAAAGTTGGACAGGTCTACCCTGGCTCTCCCACATGGGGGAAGTGCCAAGAATCATGAAAAGGCAGGCAAGGCCCAGGTCCCCTTGAGTAGGAGCAGTCTCCAGGGTCTCTTGCCCACTCAGGGTGGATGGGAGCTTAGACTTCACTTGAGGACACTCAAGAGGAAGGACCGAGTTCAGCAGACAAGACTGGCAGAGGTCCTGTCCCTCTGACAGGGTGAGGCCTGGGTTAGGGAGGTTTGTAGGATTTGAGGAGAAACAGCAGCCCTGCTTTGAATCCCAGGCTCCGAGCTTCAGGTAGGAGAGGAGCTAGGAGCTACAGAGAGGGCTTAGAGAAGAGCCTGCCTTGGCCCTGTTGCCCCATCTGAGAAGAAAAGGGTCTGTACATGACTATCCCATGGCTAGTGGAGAAAGCAAGGGACCCCCTGCCAGGCCCAGTAATCTTAAGACCCCCAAGGGGCCTCTTCAAGGTCCTCCCAAGGGACTCAGGGTCTCAACACCCCCTTCCCAGGAGCCCACCCCCTTCTCACTGCCCACAAGAAGACACCAGGGCTTGAGAGCTGGATCTCTCTAGGACAGAGGCAGGGGCACTGGAGGCACAATGAGCAGACCAGGGAAACACAGGGGGTGTCATGTCCGATGAGGTGGATACCTCCAATGACGCAGGAGCCACAGAGGGGCAGCAGCTAGAATGTCAGGGCTGGTGCCCCTAGAGACAGCAGTGTACCCAGGGAGCTCCCCATCTGCCTGCCAGCTTCAGCCCCATCCAGGGACTGTGTCCAGCTCAGGAGGAGATAAAGGCGGCTGCGCTAGGCCCACCCTGCCCTGGAGCCTGGGAGGGTTGGGCCAGGGGCTCCTCCTGGGTTGGGGACCAGAGGAGCTACCAGGGACACGCCTGAAGAACAGCCAGGGGGGGCTCAGTGCTCACAGGCTGGAGCACCCCCCATGGCTTTCCTCCTACCCACTTGCCTCAGCTGGGCCTCAGGGGCAGCTGACAGTGCTGGAGAGCTGCCCCACGGGCTGGAGGCCCCACTTCCATCTTACAGAGGACTCTGGGGACAGAAAAGACCCATTCGGTTAGGTCAGGTGGACCCTGCTCCAGCCCCCTGAGGGGCCCAGGGAAACACCAGTGAGAATGAGCGAGGGCAGGAAGCACCTGGATGTTACCGAGGGTGCTGGTAATCAAACCCAGGCATAGCCCTGCTCTCCTCCTCCCTCGAGTTGTCTCACTCTACTCTTTTCAGGATTAATTCCCAGCAGCTGGTTGGGTGCCTCAGCCTTTTGTGCTGGGCCAGGGTGCCGAGTGGGCCACCAGGAGGCAGGGCCTCACTGGAGCGGGAGCCGTGAGTGCCACCCTCCTCTAATTAGCTCAGGGCAAGAGACCCACACGTTGTCCAGCAAGGCCACCTGAGGCAGAGAACAAGCCCAGCCAGGGCGGGCCTGGGCTAGGTGACGGAGGGGGAGCTGGTACAGATGTTTCTCTTCCTGGCTCCCAGCTGCCCAGAACTCTCAGGACTGGCTCAGGCCTTCACACAGCCCCTGACTTGATGTGACCATCAGCATTGCTCCTAGACTTCTGTTTCCCTATCTGTAACCTAGAAGGGATGGTCCAAGTCGCTCAAAATATGTTCCCAAACACCTTGGAATCGCTTTGGCAGTTCCATTAAAAATTCAGATGCCTGGGCCCTGAAGACCATTTTCCAGGCGATTTTGTTTGAGAGGTCCTGTCTGGGAGCAGCCCCGCCCGAGAGCCTGGGACAATGACAGAGGAACCGTGGGGCCAGAGGCACATTCAACCAAGGCCGAGGGGTCCCACTCGTGCCAGGCTGGGGAGCACAGCACCAGCACACCTTCCTTGCCCTCGGCCCTTACAGATCAGCGCTCTCACCAAAGAGCGGAATGGCCTCGGTGAGAAAGCCGGGGGGTTGCGGCACTGCCTCCCTCAGGCAGGAACCTTGGGCAGCTCTGTTCCTGCCCTGCTGCCTTAGGCTGGGCCCCAGGACACTGTCAGAGCTCTTCCCTTAGCAGAACCCTCAGACTGGGGCTCCTGGGACAGAGGTGTGCCACGGGGAGCAGCAGCCTCCTCCTGAGGTGTCTAGCTCTGCAGGACTCTAACCCAGCTTCTGCATCATCATGGCCCCGCAGGACACAAGTGGACAGATGCTGAAGCTCAGAACCCACCCTGTGACCATGGTAACATTAGCTCGTTGTATGCCTGTCAGGGAACAGGGACACAATAGGTGTGCAAGGAAGGGGGGTGGGGAGGAAAAAGGAAGAGAAAATAAAGAAGTTAACAAACAGCCAAAGCCAGTATGACCCTGGCAGTGAGGTGGGTGAGGCTGCCCTTGGCCTGGAGATTCAGAGTAATTCCACCCATGTCCCGATCCTAAGTAGCTTGACTCTAACTTTCTACACTGGAGTTTGCTGCAGACAAGGACCACATCCCATTCTCCAGGTTCTAGGACTGAATGAATTGCAACAGGCTGGGATTGGAACCCTGTCTTCTGACCCAGCCCCTCCTGTCGGGTTCCCTGAGCGCCAGGCAGGGTACTCCCTTTCCCAAACACTCCTCTAGGCCTCCGTACTGCTGTGCGACTCACACTGCCCTTCACGACGGCTTTCACCCGCTTTGTTTGCTGGTCTTCAAGACCCACTCCAGGCAGTGACGCTTCTGGGACCCATGACACCTTCTCGTCCCCACACTAGGGCAGGCGCCCCTGCACTTCCACAGCACCCTTTCCCCAGGTTGTCACAGTGGTGACCACTGCACTGGGGTTGCCTATCTCCCAGCCTGTCCATTAGCAGGGGCGAGTGCTGCCACTCCAACCCTGGTCCAGTGCAAGGCCAGGCTCTGGCTATGGGAGCCACAATGTAGCCATGAACAAGAGGAATGGCATAACTGAGCTCAGTGAAACCCAAGTTAGGGTCAAGACCAAGCACATCTGACCAGCCCTAGCGGCCTGGCCCCTGGAGCAAGCAGAGTGGAAACCGCATCCAAGAAGCCACCTCAGCGGCCCTGCGAACAAACCTCTGCAAGAATAGAGCCCCACTAAAGTGTGGGAGGGGCTGTCCCTTTGCAGGATAAACCTATAGAATGGGGAGTGAGGAACAGTTCTGTTCCACTTAGGCCTTGGGGGACACATCCTCAGTCCTGAGGCACGTGCACTTGGGTCTGGAGACCATTGCTTCTCACTAGGCGGCAGGCTACAGATTAGCAACCACTAGGACCTATAAGGGTTTCAGGGGGCTTTCCTGAGCAGGTAAGTGTCTGCCCAGTGGGTAAGTGACAAGGGTCCACATGGCCAGAGCTATCTGTGGCAACACTGCTGGAGAGCCTTCTGGGCTGGAAGCAGGGACAGCTGCCACAATCCGGCAAAGGGCTAATCACCTGGTGAAGATATAGAATCTACAACCCCCCAACACATAGCCAGATCCCACATCCCAAACCAACCCATATGCTTTAATGTTTAATGGCCTGCCTCTGAGACCGCCTCTGCAGGGGTCACCACGCCCAGCACACCCACGGCTACAGGGAGCTCAGAGTGCACCACAGGACTAGGGATCTTGATAGGAGGAGTCTCTGCCAGTTTCTTCACACTCAAGTCCAATGCCACCTCCTCTCTATGTGAGCAGTGCATCCTCAAAAGGGCCTCCCGGGCAGGCAGAGTCTCCCTGGACCACAGCCTTATTACAAACTTAATTAGGCCAAGGACCTAGCTTGCCAGATTCTGGGCTCAGTTTAGCACTGCAAGGAGGTAACCCATAGCAGGCCTGGCTGATAGGGCTCCAGCTTGCAGAGCCCCAAAGTCTTCAGTCTGCATCTTCAGAGACCTTTCAGCACTGAGCTGTCTCTCAGCCTGTCCCTTCTAGTCACTGCAGATGCTCGGCTTCCAGCAGACACACAGCTTTCTTGGGGTAATGCACTAGGTGAGGTTGGTAGTTCAGGGCAGTCACCAGCATCAATTTAGGACAGGCCTGGGACCTCCCAGGGGTGAGAACAGCAGGCCCAGAACAAGGATGCCAGCCCCAGGCTATACCCCTGCACCCTTGTAGTGGGGATGGGGGGTGGCAGACTCCCTCAGGTAGCTATAGGCTGGGGTTTAGGACCCAAGCCCAAACACTGGGGCTGTAACTCTAGGCTTTCCTGGGGAATGACTCTAGAAAGTGTGGGATTCACTGTACCACTCCAAGATAACCAAGTCCTATGACACATCAAAACTTTCTGGAGGTTCTGTCTGCCTCAGCCTCATAGCCCAGGCCCTGGCTGGGAGCTGGGCCCTTGTCCTGGGGAGGAAGCAGGGAGCGAACCATGACGGGTGTGTGCAGGCGTCACCCCACACAACCCTGTGAGGTAGGCTATGTTGCTGCTTTACAAACGCGGAACTAAGGGCTCACGGGAGGAAGTGACTCGCCAGTTACGCAGCAAGGAGTCAGGACCCGGGCCTGGTTGGCGGGATCCAAAGCACACATGTCTTCTCTAAGGGCCCTCAAGTTAAAAGTCCAGGGACTCCCAGCCTGGCCTGCTGGGGAGCAGGGAGCAGGGCACAGGGTGCAGGGACAGGTGAGAAGCACTCCAAGGGCATATCCCCTCCTCTCCTGGGCAGCTGGCCAGCAGAAGGGAGGGAGAGAGTGATTACCAAACAGTAGCTGTCCAAACAGCACCAGCTGCCAGTGCTACAGGTGATGGCTCTGGCCGCTCAAGAGCTGTGGGCGAGGCGAGGGCAGGGCTGCTCCTGAGGCCTTGTGGCCCCAAGTGGGCAGTGCCAGGCCGTTAAGCCAGGCGGTTGCCAGCAGTCTTTGGCAGCGGGCCCTCAGTGTGGGGCTGGGTAGGCTGGCGCTGGCACCAGGGGCAGGTGAGGCACCATGGGACCCTCCCCCAGCAGTTGCCTCTGCTTTCTCCAGGCCAGGAGTTGGTGGCTTCCTCCCCGGCTTCCTGGACGTGGGGATGGGTGACTTCTGAGCCAGGGAGAGGCTCTCTGGCTCATCTCTGGCCATGGTGGGTTCTGAGGACGGCACATATCCAGCCTCGGTGTCAAAGTCACCTGGGAAATAAACACACAGTCATGCTACAGACCCCAACACCCCCAGACCCTGGCCTCCCAAGCTATCTAGACCAGTGGTCCCACTCTGTTCCAGGTCAGGGTGGCCACAGCAGGGTCACAGAAATCATGACCATGTTCCCTGCACATGCCTGCTGGCCAAACCATCAAGTTGAGAGGGCGTGCTTTTCCCCAGGTAACACCAGAGCTCTCCCTGATGAGGGCCCTACTCAGGAGAAGCTGTTTGGTGCAAGACAAGAGGAAAGGGGACTGACAGAGGGAGGGTCACACTTCAGAGTCCTTTTCTGCCACACTGTCACCTGGGCAGGAGCCTGTGCCCCACAGGGACTGCCCTGCAAGCAGAGCCCGGAGGGAGCATCGGTGGGCATGAGAGGGCGCTCCTGTCCGAAAGCACAGCCACTTGGAAGAGAGGTGGCCAGGGCAGCGCTGTCCTAAGGACACCACAGAAGGGCGGCACCACAAAGCTGTGGGGGAGACCCCAAGGTCAAGAAAGGAGTGGAGACAAGGGTACTAAAACCTAGTTAGCAGCAGGAAACTGGGCCCCAGTCATTTTCTCAGCCCCAAACTCTTGCAGGCCCAGTCAGAACAGAAGGGGACTGTGAAGTGCCTTGGGTCCCACTGTCCAGCAGGCAGCCCAGGAAAAGCGGACCTATCTATTTCTGGGCCCCAGAGCCCTACTGTACAGGGAGAAGATGGGGCTGGGAAGCCTCCGCACAACATATCGCTGTCTCTCTCGGAATAGAATGCTCCCACTTACACTGTGTGCCCCATTAGGTCAAATGCCCCAGCTTCTTGAGTGCTCAGGGGTCAGCAGTTTCATCACCCAAATGCCAGGCCCCACACCTGCCCGTCATTTCTTCTACCCCTTCTCTACCCGACATGGATCTTGGACCAGGTAAGGGCCCAGGGCAAGGCTACCAGGATGAGGAGGGGGCAAGGAACACTTCTACAGAGATACAGCTGGACAGAGGCTGGTGGTGAGAAGGCAATGGAGCAAGAAGAGAAAGACACAGCGGCCCTTAACTCGAGATCTCCTGAGGTAGAAGAGGCAGCAGCAGATGCCACCGGACACCACCGCCAAAGTCCTGGAGGAAGAAGTGAGATGGTGCCCACCCCGAGAGGACACAGTGCCCTCAGGGCGAGGCCAGGACACCTGAGCTGGTCAGGTGGTGCTCTGACCGGCACAGAGCATGCTGGAGAGTGATGAGCACAAGTTAGTTGGGAAAAGATAACTGCAAAACAAGATCCCAACTTACTGGGACACTTCCGTGAATGCAAATACCTGGGAAGACTGAAAACTCTGCATTCAGAAGGCAATGATGTTGTGGGGGGACACCCCTGCTGGGTCTCAGGAAGGAGGCACTGGATGAGAGGAGGTACTGTCCTCTGGGATGGGAAATGAGCTTAGGGAAAAGCTCAGGAGTGTGGCCTGGGAGGACTTAAGGGTCAGAGAGACACCAGCCAGGTGCAGAAGTCCAGCATGCAGTGGGTCATTTGGGGCTGGAGCTCAGAAGTAGGATGGCTGGGAGAGACAGACAAGGGGAAATAACCTCAGATAATAAACAGGGCCTGGGCAGAGTCCCAGCGTCCAGAGAGGCCTGCAGCAAATACAGAAGACACAGTAAAGGAGGGAGGAGGACCCAGGAGGATGCAGTGCCAGGATGGCCAAGAAAGCATTTCCATGAGGACAGAGTAGTTGGCACGCTCAGCGGCTTACGGAAGAGGCTATAGAGGCTCTCACTGACACTGGGGGCAAAGAAGGATGGGGGTCCATAGAGCCCACCCCCAGGTTCTAGGGCCTCCCTCGGCCCCTGGCTGTGAGCACTCATACAACCACACACCTGTCACTCGCTCACACAGCTTTCGGTGGCGACTGGGGTTGCCCCATGCTCACCCAGCTGGCGGCGGACGCAGTCATGCCACTGCAGGCCCAGCAGGTCAGGGTAGATGTCGGGCAGCTGGCGCAGCGCCAGCAACTTCAGCATGCGAGAAGTGCAGCCGCGCAGGGCCCGCTCCCGCAACGCCCGCTCCTCCGACAGTGTGGTGGGCCGCAGCTCCACCCGATGCTCTTGCAGCACGTGGTCCACGGACGCCGGCGGCAGCCTTGGGAAGAGCCGCTCCTTCACCAGGTGGATGGGCACGAAGATGGCGCCCGCCCGCACGACGTGGGGGAAGGGGCACTGCTGCGTGCACACGAAGCGCTGCAGCTGGGACAGCAGCCGGCCCAGCAGCCCCTGCACGGCCTGGCCGTCCTGCCACGCCGCCTGGCCCCACGGCCCCGCCGTCTCCAGCCACTCGCGCAGCTTCTCAGGTGGGGAGTGGGCCACTGAGCCTGAGATGGCATCACACAGGGACTCATGCAGCCCTGCAAAGTACTGCTCTGGGGAGTCCACCGTGATGGGGGTAGAGGCTGGAGTTGGAGCCTGGGCTGGAGCATGTGATGGAGCCACAGTAGGGGCAGGGGCGGCAACAGATACAGCTGGAGAACTGGGCACTGCCAGGTCAAAGCAGGCCACAGGCAAGGGCTGGGTGAGAATCTGTAGTCCAATGGGCATGGATGTAGAGGTGGGTGCAGGCTGGTCAGAGGCAGGGGCCGAGGTGGGCACAGATGGGACCATGGCTGCAGGCAAGGGTGCTGGCCGGAGGATCTTGAATTTTCGAAACATGAAGGCCACAGAGCTGTGGAAATTGTTCTTTGGGGGGGCCTCAGTGGTCACTGGCAACCCAGGTAACTCTGAGACTGTGTTCCCCATGCCTGGCACACCCACGGCTACAGGGAGCTCGGGGTGCACCACAGGACTGGGGACCTTGACAGGAGGAGCCTCTGCCACAGGTTTCTTCACACTCAAGTCAAGTGCCACCTCCTCCCTAAGTGAGCAACGCACCCTCAAAGGGGCCTCCTGGGCAGGCAGGGTCTCCCTGGAGTCTTGGTCATGGCTGTCCTTTCGGGGTTGGGCCGCGTCAGGCTCAGAGGAGGTCTCAGGTGTCTGTACATCTAGATAGTCACGGTAGGCGGCCAGGCTGAAGACATTGTCGATAATGGGCATGGGTGGAGAGCCAGGGGACAGCGTGCCCTGGCTGTCTAGAAGAGACCGGTGCTCCTGGGCACAGGATGGGAGTGCTGGCGGGGTGCGGGGAACTGGACTATCTCCAATGACAATGGGCGCCCTAGGGTGCTCTCTGAGCTGGGGCTGGAGCTGTTCTTTCCTGCAGCTTGGCAGCCACATGGTCTCCTGAGTTTCCCGTACTTCAGCCACAGGCTCTGGGCATGGCTGACCGGCGCTCATGGGCTGGCATGCTTGCTGGACGGTACTGGGCTGTGGCACAGCCTGAACACTGTTCTGGGAAGGTGGTGTCCCTCTAAGCCCTGGGGATGCTCCATAGAGAACAAGGTCATCCCGTGCATAAGGAAAACCCAGCGACTGGGGGGCTAAGTCAAGTGAGCACCGTGGAGCAAGAGGTGGCTCTACCTTAAGGCCTGGTGAGGGTGTTGGGAGGGGGACAGAGGGATAGGGATAAGTGTCCAGCCCCACTGGGGGAATACAGGGTGTCTGGGCTGTCTGGTGCCTCAGGTAGGGGCTATTCAGCCCACCAGCCAGGTACCCAGCTCCCTTGTGGGCTCCTAGAGGCTGTAGCGGTGGCACTGAGCTGTAGCTGCTCTGCTTCTCCGGGTGGTGACAGGCTGGAGGGCAGGACAGAGCCTGTGCAGTCGGGGGGAGTGGGTAGTGGGAGGGCACTGTATCCTGGTAGGCTGGCCCCAAGGGTTGGGCCAGCTGGGTCCAAGGACTGGGAGGTCCCTCAGACAGTGACTGCTTAGGGTCCCCAGAATAAGGTCCTGCATACTTGGAGGTCAGGAAGCCTGTGCTGTGGATGGTCTGGTACTTGTCCAGGAATGCCTGGCATGGGGAGAAGCTCCCTGAAGAGTCTTTGCCAGATCCCCCAACTGACACTCCACGCAAGAAGGTGCCATCCAGGGACTGATCCTTGCCAGGAGCCAGGGTCAGAGAACAAGGTGCATCGGCTGGGGGTAACAGGGGCCCAGCCATCAGTGTCCAATCAACATCCAATGACCTCTTTGCTGCCCCTTCCCCCAGGCAAGCCGAGAGCCCGTAACACAGAGGGCTGCGATAGATGGGTTTGGGTGCTGCCAGCGGAGGGCATGCGTAGGAATGAGCCTGGGGACTGAAGGGCAGGAGCTCACCAGGGCCAGAGTCCTGCACCTTCTCAGAGCTCCCTGCTGGTGGGCGATAGAGCAGACAGCTAGCCAACAGGTTGTCTTCCCGAAGTGGGGGTCCTGCCATGCTGGCAGGATACAAAGGTGGGTACCGGGTCCAGGATGCCAACCGCTCTGACCCTGCTTTGGCAGCACCCTCCATGGGGCAGAAGTAGGCACCCTTGTAGTTGCAGGGGTCCTGGTTAGCAGCAGAGGGAGCCAAGCTGTGCCGGGGTCCAGAGTCGGCCTCTAGACGGGGCAGCTTGCCGTAAAGCATGGGCCCCAGGGGGCCCTGTGGCCGCTTCTCCGCCATCGCTGTGAAAAGGCTTCAAGCCCTCCGGGGCCCCAGCTACTCAACTGCCGACCTGGCACAGAGAGGGGGACAAACACAGGCCATCAGAAGAACAGGCTACAGGTAAGCAACAAGGGGCGCTGCTCTCGCTGGCTCACTGCTACACCTAAGAACTCGACACTTAGAAGATACTCAATAGAGATTCTATGAATAAATGAATGAATGCATGATATAATGCAGAGGTTCCCAACTTCATATTTTAAACTGCAGAGCCCTTTGTTAACGAACTGTAGTACAGTGACCCTACACATACTCCCCCGCCTCCACTCCAGGAGCCCCTCGGTTCCACTTCCCTTTCCGTGACTCGCAAGACAACCTCCTTGGGCTTTCAGACTTTGTGGACACTTCAGTCTGAGGACCACTTTGTTGGCTACTCCCCACTCCCCATATACATATAACCCCATGAGAGGCGGGCTCTGGCCTCCCAGGACGAGTTCTTAGTCCAAGGTCCCAGAGTGAACGCAAGATGCCCAATGCAGCCAAGACGTGGAATGGGGCATTGTCTACAAACTCAGGTCTCCTGTGACGTTCTATTTTTTTTAAGATTTTATTTTATTTTATTTATTTTTATTTATTTTTTATAGAAGAAGGGAGGGAGAAAGACAGGGAGCGAAATATTGACTGATTGCCTTCTGCAAGCACCTGGACTGGGGAACGCAGCCCACAACCTATGCATGTGCCCTGACTGGGAGTCAAACCAGTGACCTTTTGGTTTGTAGGACAACGCCCAACCAACTGAGCCACACCGGTCAGAGCCTGTAGACACTCTGTAGAATAGGGGCTATGTATGCGAAGCAGCCCCGATTCACCAAAGGAGCCGAGACCAAAGAACGAGGCAGAAAGTCTAGCTTGTCAGTTAATGAATTTAATAGGGAACTTCTGTACAGAAACACAGTCCTGGACAGCAGCAAGACAAAATGGGTCCCCACACCTTCCACCCCCCAGACCATGTGCTTACGTCTCCTAAGCAGTGAGAAGGCGTGGGTGATCAAAGGGCTCAGGTGCCAGGGGCTCTGGTGCCAGTGCAAGTTTAGAAACAGACAACATGGAGGGGGACTCGCCCTGGAGACAGAACTAATGAAAACCCTGTGACTAGCCAAGAACTCTGTGTGCATATTCCAGAGCTCACCTGGAAGGAGGGGAGGGAGTCAGGGGTCCGGGTTCACCCAGATGTGAAGACGGCAGATTACCTTTAAGCTGGAGTCACTTATGTTCCGCACAAGATCTGACCTGCCAGGCTTATCAAAAAATGGCAGCGGGCCTGGAACCCAGGTCCCTAGGCCCAGAGCAAAACAGATACTGGGTTTATTTCTGAAGGGTGGTCCCCCAGGAGAGGTAGCCAGGTTCATCCCTTTGTACAAGCCACACTCCCTCCCATCTAGCCCCACCCCCAACAAGGAGAACCAAGGCTGTCCTGCAGATGGCGCTGTGGCACCAGCAAGAAGGTCCCAAAACTTAGGGGAGGAGAGCCTGTGTCCATTCCAGTCCTTGAGCTGCAGTTGGCTGTTTCCAGGCACATGGTGGGAGTACCAAGAAAGGCAGGTGGGAAGATGTGAGTGTCCAGGCAGGGAGCCTCCAGGGCCCGGAGAGTGCTAGTTTGCAACTGCCCCCATTGTACTGATGTTAAAAGCGAGTGCTCGAGAAAGACTAAGGCCCAGAAGCAAAGGCCCACAGAGGTCAAGTGTGGGTTTCCTCAAAACACCAGGCACTCAATGACCTATGAGGGGTCTGCTAAGGTCACATTGACCTCCCTCTACCTCCCCCAGCACCCTGTTCCCTGAAACCCTCAGGTGGCTTAGAAAAAATAAATCAGCCCAATCTTGCTCTGATTAGGCCATGAGCCAGGTGTCACAGTTTTCTATTACCAAGAAGCCAAAAACAGCCCCCTCTCCCAGCCCTCTCCTCCCTTCTGGCTGGTAGCCAATGACAATCACAGGCTCAATGTTAGACCAGCATATTTTGGGGACAGGAAAAGCCAAAAGTAGTATGGAGGCCAGTGCCCACTCCTAGCCCAAGGAAGCCAGGTGGAACTCAGAAAGCTGGCTCATCTCCTAGCCAGAAACTACACCTCAGACCAGCCTGGAGAAGGGATGTTCCAGAGAAGACAGGAGGGGGAATCAGGACCACAGTATCGACAGCAGTGCCCTATCCCAGGAGAATGCAGCTTCACAAGAAAGGGTTGTATGTCCCTGGCTAGGTAGCCAGTTGGTTAGAGCATCGTCCTGATACGCCAAGGTTGTGGGTTTGATTCCCGATCACGGCACATACAAGAATCAACCAATAAGTGCACATGTAAGCAGAACAACAAATTGTTGTTTCTCTCTCTCTCCCCTTAAAAGGGGCTGTATGGTTGTGGGGTGCTGAGCTCCACCCTGCCCTCTGGAGCTCTGGAGTAAGTAAATAAGTGCTTGCTCAGTCTCATCTTCCCCAAATGTTCCCTGGGGCCTCCTTCATACCCACTTCCCAGTCCCAGGAGTCCTTCTCTCCTGGGCTCTGCCCACTGTGTGCCTTTGCCCTAGAGACTTCCTGAGACACCCCCAGGGACCCAGCCTAGAGAGGTGAGGCCACCCCTGGGACCCTCAGGAGCCTCTCGGAGAGAGGAGTCTCCAGAGAGCCATCAGAGGACTATGAAGTGTATAGAGGCGACTTTCCTATCAGTAGGAGATGGAGGACCCTCTTCACTCAAGGCAGCAGCCTCCTTTCCTGACACACACACACTGAGCTGGCAAACAACTGCTTTGAGAAAGATGGGACTCCAGGGAGCAGGGTCTCATCACTCTTTGGGCCACCACAATGTTTGCTGGCTGAGGTTGGACCTGGGCTAGGAGGATGAACCTCAGGCAAGGACCAGGGCAGGGTCCAGAAGAGCCAACCAGGGAAGAGCCAACCAGCCCTGTGCTATCCGGGTCCTAAGCGGGGAGACAACAGATCCGTGGCCCAATTCCCTCTTCCACCTCTGGGAGGCGGGCAGGGGGGAGAGGGCGGTCTCTGGATGGCTGGATGGAGGTCGGGAAAGACCAGGAAGAAGAGAGTAATCCTGCCCAGCTGTGGCCAGCATCTGGCCTCTCAAAAGACTGAAATAGGGCCCCCTCCCCGTATTCTCACACTTCCCCCGGCTGAGGTTCTGGGACACTGCTATCCCTAGAACAGAACCTGGGAAGCCTAGGCTACAGTGGAGGGACAAGGGTCGCGGGATTGGCCTTCACCCGCTTTCCTCTATCTGCCTTGTCCATAACTCTGGTGCCTGGGGCCCTCAGTCGCCTGGCTTTGGGGCTTCCGGGTGCCCCCATGCCCTGCCCTGTGGCACTGGGGCGCACGTGCACCCCAGCAGGCTGATATACGGGCGGCTGCCACGCGGGCAAACCGATGCCTGCAAGTACGTGCAGGGCCCACATCTGCACACACTCCCCTCCAGAACTGCGTTCTCCCCTCGCTCGGGCCCCGGCACACGTGTGCACGCACGCAGGCCCGCGCCATCGAGCCCCATCGACAGACACCCAAAGACTAGCGGGAGATCCGGAGCAGGGGTCGGCCCGGCCACAAAACCCGGGCAGCCACCGCCTCAGGACGATCCCGCCAGTCTGGGCTGTGGCCAAAGGGTGAGTCAAGCCGTAGCGAGGAAACCGCAGGGGCGTCCCGTCCCAGCAGGGCGCGTCCATAGTCCCACTGCGCCTCAGCGCCCTCTGTCCCCGGAGCCCAGTGCCCCCGCCGCCCCTCGCACAGCTCTGCCCGGACAGTCCAGGAGAGCCAGGGCCCGTGGGAGGCCCGAGGGCTCGGCTCCCCGCTCCTCCTCTCCAGCTCCGCGTCGGGGCCCCGCCGGAGCTCCAGAGCACTGCCGGTCCTGGGAGCCTCGAAGTCCAGGGAGAGTCGGGGCAATGACGCGGCCCAGGACCTGCAGCCCTTCCGCGAGGGGCTGGCAGCAGCCAGGAGCCACACCACCCTTGGCTCCGGCCCGGCGCTCCCCATTCCTCAGACCCGCCGATAGGGGCGCCCTAGGGCAGCGCCGCCCATCCCTTCCCCATGCGCCTCCCGCAAACTCGGCCCAAGTTTCCAGGCCGGCCGAGCGGCCGAGCTCCTACCTGCAGGGCGTCAGGCGGCCCGCTGCTACCGCCCGGAGCTGCGTCTGCATCCTCCAGCGCTGGCGAATCCGTGGGACCTTATCCCGCTGGGCCCTGTGCGGGAACTCGCCGTGAGCTCCGAGCCTAGAGCCAACCTCCTCGCTGCTGTTCGCGCCGCCGCCGGCCGCTGTCTGCGGTCCGGGTCGGGGAGGGCTGGGGGCGGAGCGGGGGCGGGGCGGCGAGCACGGTTGGGGCAGAGCCCGGCAGCGCTTCTAGGAGCCTGCGCTCCCCTGGGCCCAGGATGCGGAGGGCCTGTGTGGGCCAACCCCCCGAGGACCTGACTGTGGGCGCGGTGCACTGTCTGTGCCCACCACACTCCACGAACCAGTGCCTGTTACGCCCAACACAAGCCTTCGTTCAGCCACTTCGTTCGATTATTTGTTCCTTGTCACTTTCTAGCTAGGTGGCCCTGTGCATGCCCCTTGACCTTGTTGAGCTTCAGTTTCCATATTTTAGTAAAACTGAAATTATGTCATAGTGGGTTTGTTGTAAGCCTTAGAAGAGGTTGTATTAAAGTATCAGGCACACAGTAGTCCTTTGGCTCCCTTGGCCAGTACTAATGGCTTTAGGGAGCTGGAGAAGGGCTCCTTAGTCTCAGTGCAGCCAGTGACGACAAATTCCAGACAGATATATCTCAACTCTTGTTAGAACACCACACCTGTTTGAGGAAGGGGTCATTTTCCTATTCCTGTAGTGAGCCAGGAATGAGGGTACAAGGTAGGGGGTGCTAAGTGAATTGAACTTTTTTGGCAAATCTCGCTCCATAAGACAGGCCTGAGCCTGTGTGACCTGAGAGATGGGGGTGGGGGTGGGGGGGAGTGAGTATTCCCAGCCAGGAACAGTACATTGCCAAGAGAGGCTGGAGTGGTGAAAGGGCTGTCCCCAACCCCAACTCTCTGGGCCACCTGATTTGGGATGAGAAGCCCCTCAGTGCTGCTGCCTTCTCCGAAGAAACCTGATCAGTTCCTGGGCTGCCTAAGAACTGGCGACAGGTGTGTACAGTGGAGGAGGGGCGTACATTCCAAAGGTCAGAGAGCAAGTTCATGGGGCAAAACCTCCCAGGCCATCTGCTCAGGCCCGAGAGGTGAGGACTGCCTGAGTCAGGAGACTGTGCAGGCCTGAGGCCCCAGGGTCCAGGAGTCAGGAAGGTGCTGGAGAAGTTGGAGATGAGGAGGGTGGGCTGGACACCACGGGTAGGAGTAGGAAGGGGCAGTGGAGGTCAGCTGGGAAGAGAGGAGAGGGTATCACTTAGTTGAGAGCTGGAGGGGCCTTAGAACTAGTCTGGAGAGATCTGGGGAGCAGAGACTCAGAGACAGCTGGGGCTTTCCCAGGGTCACACCTCAGCATCAGGAAAGTGCATCTATGTGCTGACAGCTAGTAGTCACAGCCAAGTCTCAGGTCACAGCTGTTTGTTCTTCCCTACTCTTGCCCCTCACCAACTCCACCCTCCCTCCCCCTCTTCCAGCACACCACTGCTTGCCCCACCTTTGCCTGCTATTTGGGGGTGGGAGGAGGGCAGTGTCCTCAACTCTTAGGTCTAGGACTCTCAGGTTCTGTGCTGAGGTGGCCTGGTGTTCTCTCCAATCTCTCTGAGCCTGAGTAGACCCACCTAGGCCAGGATGAATCTGATAAGACTCACCTCACCGAGTCCTGTCTTAATTCAGGACTCTCACAAAGGCAGCAGTTCACTTAATCAGTGTCTTGTCCATTCCTTTTCAGCATCACTTAAACACACTGGAATATAAAACAAAGGACACAGGTTGGGGGACTTGGCAGCCATCTTGTAACTCTGAGCCTCAGCCTTCTAATCTGTAAAATGAAAACCGTGAGGTCTGCTTCGTAGGCTAAGGTGAGTGTCAAACAAAATCAGTGTGGAAATTGCTTATAAACTGTAAAAAGCTCTGTAGAGTGTCAGCTGACTGTCACTTTCTGAATGTCCTGACCTTGCTCTTTTCTTCTGTGCCCCAAGGGTCGTGTGTAGAACCTATGGAGAGAGGTGGCTATCAAGCCCTTGTTTGATGACAGGAAGTAATCAATACAACGTGGCTCCTGGGAGCCCCCACGTGTTTATTAGGCTGTGGTGTAAGAGAGGAGAAATGGTATTGAGGTTGGAAGGAACAGTCTGTCCTTATGTGGGCTTCCTGGGCAGAGTTAACAAAGAAAAGTGGCTTAGAGGAGCCTGGGAAGGAGGTCTCACACTTGCACACACAGCACGCCGGTACGCGCAGGCTCCCCAGGCACACGCCCCAGACACAGATTACTGTTCCTGGCTTCCTGGGGAGGCAAGATGAAAGGTCAGCTCCCCAAACTCCAGCTTCTTAATGTGGCCACACCTGCTATCTGTAAAACTTTCCTTCCCTGGAAGAGCTCCTTCCCACCTCAGACCAGGGAGATGTGGCTCCAGCAGGCACCCTACAGACAGAGAAACAGGGAGGTGTGGCACCTTTCCCCAAGACACACAGCAATACTCTCCCCAACCCTTTCAGACCCAGTAATAGACATTGCCTCTCCCATGAAGGCCCCTGGACTGCTTTTACAGCCTCTCTCCCCTCTCTACTCCCTCCCAACAGAGGAACAGCTCAGTGTTGTCGGGTGGGCAGGCAGGGAGCTCCTACGTGGAGCATGGCCATGTGCCAGTCACTTGATAAACATTATGTCGATTAATTCATACGACCACATGCGGCAGGTGTTCGAAACATGTAAAGTGAGGTTTGACCTACTGAGCTGTGTGAACTTAGGCCAGCCCCTTGACCGCTCAGTTTAGGCCTCTCATGATTAGAACATGTCCCAGAGCTTGTGTGGATCCAGTGAGCCCACTGCTTTCTTTATAGTAAGCCCTCAACCAGTGGTGGCTCTAAAGGAGGAGGGGTGAAGCATCTGGCCCACATAACCAAGAAATGGAGTAGCTTGGATTCCCGCCAAACCCTTCCAAGACAAGGCTCAGGTACAGCCGGCGGTCGGGAACCCTCTGCTGTCGAAGCACACAGAGCCTGAGAGCTGAGCCGTACCAGAGGCCAGCTGTGTGGACTCAGAGCACGTGGGTTGGATAGGACCAGGGTTGGGTCAGGGTCATGGGATCTGATCGGAGTGAGGTGAGCCACTTCCAAAGGTGTGCTGGCAAATCACACCTTCCTTCCAGAGAGAAGACTGGGCACAGTGACCTGTGGCCTTGCTACAGTGAGCAGAGAGTAGAGTGCAGAGACCCCCACCTTACCTCCAGAGGAAATCAATCTCTCAGAGGGGGTTCCAAAGGCAGAGAGAGGGAGATGGGCCTCCCTGGTGGATGGTGCCCGCCAGCCTCCTGGCTACAGAAAAGAAAGAACAACAACAAAACCCCTATGCAATGATTTGGGGACCTAACTACAAGGAAGGGGGGAGCTCTTTGATAAATTAACAGCCAATATGGGTTGCCTGTCCTTTCCATCTTCCCTCCCACCAAATATTGAGGACCCCCAGGCTTTATGCTGACAGTGAGTGGAGTGGTCCCCAGCTGCTGTTTCCCAGCACAGTAAGAGAGGCAGAGGGAAGACAGCCCAGGGCACTCTAGCGTGATATGCGCCTGTGTGGGAGTAGCACTGCCACAGAAGCCTGAGAAATAGGGGCTGGGCCTTGAGTCAAGAGAGGGTCCCCATTCTGCCTGTGCCAAGAGCCCAGCCACCGAAAGGTAGAGCTTGGCACTAGAAGCAGCGGGGAACGTTCCCTCCCTGTCTCCACAGTCTGTACGTGACCCAGTCGCCCCAGCCCAGCTTGGAGCCTCCCAGGACTCCTCCGTGCCCCCCTGTGGCTTCTGCTTCTCTCCCTATTGCCACTGCAGTCCCCAGAGCCAGCCAAAGCTGGGCTGCACCTCTATGCTTTGGAATATGTTTGTCCAGCTCTTTCTTTGCTAACTTCCTTTGGCCTTCAAGATTCAGTTTAGGCCCCTCTCTCCAGAAAGTCTTCCAGAGCTCCAGAATGCATTTAATCATCTTTTCTGAGGCCTCATAGCATTGCAAACTCATCTCCATATTAAAATTACCGGATTAGAAGCCTGGCTCCCTACTAGACTGTGGAGGGACCTCCTCCAAGGCAGAACCTGGATCTGTCTGAACGCTGACACCCCAGTGTCCAGCCCAAGGCTGAGCCAGGCCATGGTTATGGAGTGCAGGGTTCATGGCGAAGGACGACTCTGCACAACGGAAAGAAAAGAAAGGCAGAAAACCCTCCCCAGACCCAGTGATGAGTACCTGAAAGGAGCCTCTGCTTCCCATAGCTCCCAACAGCCCCTGCACTCACCCTTTCAGCCTCTCAGGACCCACAGCACCAAAACTCAGAGCAGCAACAGCCTGCTGCCAGCCCCCATTTCAACATGGGAAGACTGAGGCCTAGACAAGGGCAGCCATGGTCTCCTGAAGGCCTGTCCAGCCTACACATAGGTTTACTTCTTGTTCTGACACTGCCTCTCCCTCCCCATCTCCTCCCTTCCCCCAGCCTAGGATAGAAAAACACCTGGCTAAGCTCCACGTGCACGCCTCATGCTGCCTGCAAACCCATTCTCGGGGGTCCCCAGTCTGGGGCTGGGCTTGTGAGCAGAAGAAGAGGAGAAGCCCCCATGAAAAGGGGAGAGGCTGATACATTTTCCCCTCAGTGTTGCAGCAGGCTGCTCCCTCTACCCCAAGCCTGGACTTAGGTCAGCCTCCCTCATCATCTCTTTTCCTTTCCGCATCCAGGGCCTCTCCCTAGGGCCTCCTCCCCCAGCCTCTGTGCCCTGGGCCGGAGGCCCAGCTATTCCCAGGATGGGAGTTTGGGCCTGAACAGCCTGTACCCACAATCCTGACTCCTGCCTTGGATCTGTCTTGCTTCGGTTGGCCTTTGGCCTCCATTAGGAATTACCTTCCCCCAGTTTCCCAGTTCAAATGTTTGCGGGGAGCTGCAAATCCAGCTCCTCCTGGCCCTGTCCAGGCCTCTTCCACCAATTCTGGAGCACTCTCTCCTCCTCCCGTGGGTAGATGGGGTAGACTGTTCATGGAAGCCTTCCTAAGGCCAGCTGGATAGTGGGGTCTGGGCCAGGGGGTTGCTGCTGTCCCCTCAGAAGCAGCCCACTGTGGTTTCCAACACTTAGAGCTGATTACTGAGCACAGAGTCAGAGGGCTCAGTTCCAGCTCAGGGCTGGCACAGCAGCTGCTGATGAGGGGGAGGTGTGCAGCCAGGCCAGCTGAGGCCAGGGTCAGGGCAGAGACAAGCCTCATGCTCCCAGGAGGGGTGAGAGGCACTGCCTCAGATCCTTCTCGTCATTATCTCAGCTTAGACTCACAGCCCTGCCCAGGAAAGGGGTCTCCAGGGCGCTCCCACAAACGCCCACACCCAGCACCCTCAGGCTTCCAGCAGGCTGTGTGGTAGCAGAGAGGGACACTTTGTCCTCATTAAGGGCTGGGCTGTGGCTCTGATGCCTTACTGACCGCCACCCTGTGGCTTAAGGTGCAGACCAGGAGAAGTCAGGTTTCCAGTGCACCGGGCTTAGGCTTTGGGTCTAATCCTGCTTTGCTTATTGATGGTTGTGTGACCCTGGACATGCCGGTCACCTGTCTAAGCCTGGGTTGCCTCACCTACAGAATGGGAGGGCGATCCCTGTCACGTAAGGCAGTGACAGTATAGAAAGTGCTTGGTAAATAGAAAGATGAATTTAAAAAAGGAAAGAAAAATAAACAAATTAAAAAAATTTATTTAAAAGCTCTGGCCAGGTAGTTCAGTTGGTTAGAGCATCCTCCCAATGAGCCAAGCCTCCGAGTTGGATACCCAGTCAGGGCACGTAAAAGAATCAACCAATGACTGCAGAAACTGGTGGGAAACAAATCTCTCTCTCTCTCTCTCTCTCTCAGTCAATCAATAAAGTTTAAGGGGGAAAAAGTGCTTGGTGCAGCACCCGGCACAGCCTCCTTCCCATGCCCACCATTTGCTTCCTCTGAGCCCTGCCATGCACTCAGCCTCAAGCTCCCCGCATGGCAAGAGGGCACAACTGCAGACTTTGCAGTGCTGACGGCCCCCACGTGGGCCACCCCCACTGCCAGGTGACCAAGAAACATGCCGTCTTCATGTTCAAGGATAGCCTTGTGCCTCAGCCCTTCCCCTTGTTCCTCATCTCTGCTGACTTGATGATTTTTTAATTGAACAATCATAGCTTTTACCAAGCACTATTTTCAGCACTTTATAAATATTCATGTGTTTAATTTATTTGATCCATTTCATAATTAAATGAGAGAATGCTGAGGTGGACCCAGGAAGTTGTGGTGGGAAGGGGCCCAGGTGTACCCCCTTCCCATGCTGGGGCATCTCTGGCTGTGCTGCTGGGTTGGGTATCAGTCCTGCCGCCTGCCGCAAAGCCATCCTGGGGCTGGTGCAGCCATGGGTAGGCCAGAGTTTCTGGAAGAGCAATGATAGCTAATTAAAACTTCAGTGCAGTGACGCCCTCTTGGGATCATGATTGCCTCAGTCAGTTCCCTTGGGGAGAGCCCCTGATTGGACCCCTGGGCCCTAGTAATGATGCAAGCTCACCAGGCAGAGGATAACAGGCAAGGGGGGAGGGACAACGGGGGAAGGAAACAGGCTGGCAAAAAAATAATGATAACCCTCCTCCCATTGTGAGAGTAGTGACTTGGGAGTCCCCAGATTGTCACTTAATTGCTGTGTAACTTTGGATTAGTTGCTTGGCTTCTCTGAGCCTCCATCTCTACTGAAAAGTACAGATAAAAACTCTGGCCCGGGAGGGTTGCTGTGAAAAGTACCCAGCACACGACCTGGCTCAGAAGTAGGGACTCATGAAATTGGAGCAGTTATTATCATGTTACTAAACCAGGGTTACTACCAAAGGGTTTTATACCATAAGCTCATCTGGTTCTGAGAGTGTCCTGGGAAGGAGGAGAGTGGGGACAAGCATTCGATTAAGGGAGGTGTTTAGCCTCCTAGCTTTCTCTCCTAGGGACCTGGGTCTGGGTCCTGGGCCCCATGAGCAGTGTGCAGGAGCAGGAACAGGGGCTGTGGGTGCTATAGGAGGTCAGGCAGAAGGTCACGGAGCAGTTTGGGATGCGGATGCCTGCAGAGTGGAGAGGACTTAGCTGGTCAGAAAGGGGCAGAGGCGCTCAGCGGGGCGGCAGCCTAAATAAAAACCTGGAGACCAGAGAGAGTACAGAGTATGCCCAGAAGCCACAGGCAGCCAAAAGGGCTAGAGTTGGGGTGGGGCAGTATGAGTGACAGCCATACTCCACCTTGCTGAGGCCTGGGATCTGGCCACAGGTGACCAAAGTCTCCCCTAGCTCCAGAGTAGACTGAACAGGGGAATACGGAGGAGGGAAGAGGGTGCTACCTGTTTCCTTTCTGGCTGCAGCAAAGTGGAACTCACTAACTCTGCTGCCCTCTGTCTGGGTGTCAGTCTCGCTCCTGTCTGTGAGGCCTCTATCATCACGCAGCACAAGTCCATCTCCCTGGGCTCTGCAGCCCCTCTGGGAGGTCACACAGGTCTGTTCTCGGAAGGACAGGGTCCGGGCCAAGGAACTGAATAGGGCTGGAATGAGGTGAGCCCCAGACACCCCGCCCCCCATGACCCAGCTCAGTGACATCACCCCTGTTTTCACAGGCTATCTCCAATGACACCCAACTCATGTTTACCTGGCCTACAGCAGGCCCCAGGGGCCCCAGGACATAGCAGGCCTTTCTTCTCCTGGGTACTCCCCCAGGGCAGAGCACTCTGCCTGCCAAGCACTCAGCGAGCCCTCCCAACAAGTGTGGTCTCAGAACACAAGTCACTTCGGGCCAGGGCCAGGGCCAAGGTATGGAGGAGACCAGAATGCTTTTTTTTAAGTTAAAAATTCTTCGTATATTACACAAAGCCAATTCAACTACTTCTAGGTTCAACTGTATGCACATCTCCTTATTGTCCCAAGTGTGCGTGCCCGTGATGTTAAAGGCAGTCACTTGCAAGTGTCATCAGGTAGCAGCTTTCCGTGGGTGTCATCATGTGTCACCTGCTTCCCATGTCACACAGAGTCGACAAACTGTTCTAGGAAATTAAGAAGCTCTTCTGGGCCCCAGGGCAAACGTATGCCTCATGTTCCTCCACACCCTGTTATGCCAGAAGCAACTAATTTCTGAAGAAGACACAGTGAAAGCTATCACAAGTGTCCCAGCTTATCAATATACTGTTTTATCATTTTCATTAACGAAGTGTATTACAATGAAGCCCTAATTTGCATTATAATTAGTTCTTACAAGACATTGCATATTCTCCTGAGGACACATCACGATTCCCCAGGTGCAAGGTCACTCTCAGAACAGTCTCCCAACTAGGAAGTGGAGAGCTCACCGCAGGTGCGGGGAGCTGTCTCCTGGCCCGCAGCTGCATGCGGGAGCAGTGCAGTGTGAGGTCAGTGCTGACTTGAGGGCTTGGCATTCTGGGACAGTCTCCGTCACACACGTGGCGGGATGGAAAGACTGCCAGGCTGAATCTTACTGTAGTTAATATGT
Organism: Tonatia bakeri; assembly: GCA_004024845.1. Taxonomy (NCBI): domain Eukaryota; kingdom Metazoa; phylum Chordata; class Mammalia; order Chiroptera; family Phyllostomidae; genus Tonatia; species Tonatia bakeri. Next base: position 30,668 of record PVIA01009440.1, on the reverse strand, counting down.
TAGTATTAGTGCATGTTGTGAGAATTGTTTTCTGTTGTTCAGTTTAGCTTGAGAGAGAATAAAGAATTTGGGCAACAGTTATTACCAGATTATGACGTTTTCTAAGCTAAAGAAAAAAGTAACTGCTGAGGTTAACAAAAACACAGTAGTTCTCTTCATATGACCGTGCACGGCTTTATGCACTGCACCACTGAAAACCACGAACTTGGTCGGTGGGGAGTCATCCTGCAAAGCGAAGGTCGAAGGTTCGGTTCCCGGTCAGGGCACACACTTGGTCTGTGGGTTTGGTCCTCCGCCTGGGCACGCAGGAGGGGCACCAATTGATGGTTTTCTCTCATGTGAATGTTTCTCTCTCTCTTTCTCCCTCCCTTCCCCCTCTCTAAAAAAATAAATAAAAATCACGAGCTTAGCAAAATCTTTCCAAGCCAACTCATGAAAACAGACATTTGGGCAATAAGAATTTAACTTTATGTCAATAAAACTTTAGATTTTAGACAGCCCCAGCTGATGTGGCTCAGTTGGTGTAGTCTCTCTCTCTCTCTCTCACACACACACACACACACACACACACACACACACACACACACACGAAGGTTGAGGGTTCAATTCCTGGTCAGGGCACATACCTAGTTGTGGGTTCTATCCCCGGTTGGAGCATATGGGAGTGAACCAGTTGATGTTTCTCTCTCTTTCTTCCTTCCTCTCCTCTAAAATCAGTAAACATATTTTTAAATTAAAAAAAACTTTTTAGATTTTATATTTATTTAGGGCTATTTGCATATTTGTATAGAGTGTTTAGTTTGCTCTAATAGATGACAAGATAGCTCCACCTCAGTGAGACCCCAGCCTAAATAGATTTGCTTTACTTATATAGCTAAAAGGTAACATTAAACACAGAAGGTTTTGATTTGTGCACTGAATGATAACCTATGCAGGGCATTCTTCAAAAGCTACAGTTAAGGCCCTACCTAGCTTTTCAGCAATGTAAGCCCAATTGAGGTCTTCTGGCCCATTTGCTTGACATTCATGTTTTATGCCTTGAAATTGATTTTTTATTGCATCCTGGGAGCTCACATAGATCATTTCATTTTTCTGAATTCCTTGGTTTCAAAGCTTGCATCATATAAAGCATAGCAACAATCTTTCTCAGGAAGCATTCCCAAAATGCTTGAAGGGATTGGTTATAGTTATACCTACGTTTCCAACCACGATCTCTTTGCCTTCTACTATGATGCACGTTTTGTCCACACTGAAACAAAAAACGACAGCCTTCTTTCTGTTCTTGGTTTCTTCTGGTATGGAACACTTCCTAACTTCAATGTTATAAAAAACGTGACATACTTCATCAGCAACTTGCACTCCTTAGGCCATCTTTGCCCCTGCAAGGGTCAAAGGGGCCCAGGGCATGGAGTCTGTGGGCACTGAGTCTGCTGAGCTTCCTGCAGCAGCAGCACTGAGCCAACGGGTGAGGAGATGACATGGGGCATGGGCTTACCAAGGAGTGGGCGGGCACACCTCTGGGCCCGAACAGGACTCTGCATGTCACATGCTGCCACTCAGGATGCTTGTGAAGGCAGCTGGCCAGCCCTAGTAAATCAACCATTTATGAACAATCACTGCCTGCTCTGGACCCTCTGCCAGCCGCCCCCTCCCCTCTTGCAGTCCCTACCGCCTGTCAACCAGGCCATCTGTAACTCGCTTGGCTCCAATTAGGTGAGTAATTAGCACCTCATAAGGCCTGGCTGCCTTTGCACAGCTCCCCTGGGAAGGGGTTTCAGGTGGTCTCCATGACTTCATGGCCTAGGGCTGGGCAAGTCCAGGCAGGCCAAGGGGCCAGGCTGCCAGGCCCCTGTACCCACAGGTGCCCCCCAACATTCACTGACATGGGTTTTCCAGCATAGGGCAGTAGTGTCAACTGACAAACCCCTCAGGGACTGGGAGACAGAAGAGCCCCACTCAGGACAGGGCTTCTCCTAGCAGTCACCAGGACCACGTATGAGCACCCACACACACCTCCTCAACAGCTCTGCTTATCTGGGGACTCCTAGCTGGTTGGGATATCAGCGATATGGGCAGGACAAGGGGAAGGGGAAGGGGGGGAGGACCACCAAGTCCCCAAGGTCCCCTGGGGAAAGAAGCAGAAAATTTGGGGTGAGATTAGGGATCTGAGTGGGGAGAGGGGATGGGGGCAGCCTATGGCAAGTGGGGACAGAGAAGACCTCTTGCAAAAGACATGAGACGCTGTCGAAGAGTGTGTGGGACCACAGCAAGTGGGGTGGCTCTGGGGTGAGGGCAGGCCAACACATTCCGTGACTAGGCTTACTTTTCCCACCTTTAACAACAGGACAATAATTATAACAGCCCCAGGTTCCAGAGGGGGTTACAGGAGGCTGGGTGTGGGGTGAGCAATAGTGCTAGAGGGGTGGGAGACAGGAGGCAGTGGCACCCAGGCCATGGGGCAGCAAGTGAGCATCAAGGGAAGCCACCTCTTGCCAACCCCCTCTCCCAAACTCCCTCTCCAGTCATTCCTCCCTACACTGGCACAGGCAGAGGTCTCAAAGAGAGTGTGGGCCCCACCAAAGCCTGCTCAGGCCTGGGAAGAAGGAGAGCATGTCAGGCCTGGGTAACCAGTATGAAGGCGCAGGGGACCCAGATGGACAGGAAGTCAGCCTGCCCCCCAGCCGAGGCCCACAGATGGGGGCAACCTGGGAATGTGGTCAGTCACGGGACTGAAGCCCCAGCTGCAGGAGAAGCAAATAGCCTGCAGCTGGGGAAAGGCTTGGTGGGGGCAGGGCCTGCTTCCTGGGTGAGTCCCCAGCTCAGTCCAGAATAGCCCCACTGCTGCCTCACTGTCGTGGCAACAAATCCTCTGTTAATGCTTCCTTCCTTGAGATAAGCACTGCCTTCTTAGGGTGCTCTGGTGAAAAAACGGCATCAGACACTTAGTCCAGGCCCAAATCCCAACTTGCCACTCAGGGCAAGGCCCTTGACTTCTGTGAGCTCCAGAGTCCTTGACTGAGGGATGGTGATCCTGGCCCAAGTTCATGGTGAGTGTTAAGTGCCCAGTGTTCCAACGCACTTGAAGGGCCCTGACAGGCAGTATGCATCCAGAGAGTCTGTGTTCCTCCTCCTTCCTCAGAAGCTCCTGAAACCCTGAGAAAGTGTAGGACTGAAGTCTGTTTTCCCTACTCTGGAAGAGAAATTCTGCAAGTTAGTTGGAATTCTGGGAATGCCAGAAAGCCAAAACCACCTCCCCAGTCATTCCTCCCTCCAAAGGCTCAATGCTGGGGGGCAAGCAAGTCCTGCTAATAGGGGACTTAAGAGTTGGAAAATTTTAGTTTAAGTAATAGCTAGTAAGCTTAGTAATCAATGCAAGTAAAAGCTTTTGTTCCAGGAACTGCAGGTATGACCCGCCCTGACTCCAGGAGACCAGGAGCAGTGCCACCTTTGTTCCTCAGGAGGACTGCAAGCAACTCAAGATGACATCTGTGCCGTTGTCCTCCAGGGTGGGATGACCTCAGCCGGGGACACAGCTTAAGACCACTGCCCAGGGTGAGAATGCTGAAGGTTTTTTAATCCAATTAACTTTCCCTGAATGTAAAACCCTTCACCACCTTGTTTATTCCCTGCTATAAAAACCTTGCCTGGAAAGAAAAGACAAGATGGTCTGTTAAGGTATGAACACGCCATCTTCTCAGATCGCTGGCCATCTGAATACAGCGTCCACAAAGACTCAATCCCTGTCTCTGAGTGGCACCCTCCAGAAGTCCACAGGGGCTTCCTGTGACCCACACAGAGGGGGCTGTGTGCCGACCGCGGCCTGAGCCTTGTCTGTGACTTGGTGGTGACAGGCAGCCTGAACTCCAGTGTCTTTTCCAGTTTCGCTTCCAATAACATCTCCTGTTTTCAAGCCTCTGGCTCCCAGCCCTCACATAGCTCCCCTGGCCCAGCCCACCTCCCGGTCCCTGTTCTTGCCCCATTCCTATCCTGATTCTGAGATAACAACCAGGACACACACCAGGACAATCCTGATATGAGAGACAAAGGCTTTGAGATGTGTTTGTTCAATTAAGGGAAAGGGACGCTGGAACTCCTTGATTCCTTCTTTCTAGTAGGCAATCACAGTGGCCCCCACCACAGCCTGAGCCTTGCTTGTAGCCAAGGTCCCTGTTTGTTTCCAGAAGGAGCAGCATGAAGCCCTTGAGGGCAAAGGGTTTGTAAAAGCATTTCACAAACTGGGGAAACTGTGCCCACTGCTCAGCCATCTATGGGGTCGTGGGAGGTGGTGGGCAATGCTGGTGAACCCAAGAAGTGGACCAGGGCTTGGACATGAAAGGCCACCCTGCTCCCTGGGGCCCACTTGACCGTAGTCCATGTCTTCTGTTCAGGAGCAGACCTCTTTATTTCTCAGAGAAGTTTGGCCTGTTTGTATTCTCCAGTGTGGGTGTGAAAAGGTTCCAGGGAAAGTAACTTCACAGGGTGATTCGTTCATCAGTTCCTCCCTGGGCAGGTCATGGTGAATGCTCGCACTTCAGGCCTATAAAAAGGTTTATCTTTGCCTTAAGCAAGCCCTGTCCACTGTTCTTGTGCATCTAGGTTAAAATGCCTCTGAAATGCCAAGAGTAATCCTCTTTCTCAAACCCCTCAGTGGTGTAACCATCCTCTGGAAAGCACATGATCTTGTTAACTGTCTCGTACCCCGCCCACCCATCACAGAGATTTCCCCACCTTGCTTTCTCTCCCCTTCAGGTAATATTCCTTACATTCCCTCCTTAATTCCAAATGTATAAAAAGAACCACAAAACTGCCATTCACCTGAGTATTTGAGATCTTGCCTCCCAGCATGTCATCAGCTTGGCTCACATAAACTCTTATAAAAATTCTCTATAGGCTTAGACATTTTTAAGTCAATAGTGTGTCATGAGACTGAATTAGAAAACCAATATATTGGGTGTCCCTGTCAGTGTAAACAATAGAAATGAGTAGGTAAACAAATGCACAAACCTTCAGTCTGCTCTTCTTTGTATTTATTTATTTATTTATTTATTTATTTATTTATTTATTTATTTTTAGAGAGAGGAAGGGAGGGAGAAACATCCCACATGCGAGAGATACATTGATTGGTTGCCTCTCGCATGCCCCTAACTGAGGACCTGGCCCACAACCCAGGCGTGTGCCCTGACTGGGAATCAAACTGGCAACCTTTTGGTTCACAGGCCAGCACTCAATCCACTGAGCCACAGCAGCCAGGGCTGCTCTAACTTCTTTTAAAATAAACCCTAATCAGCCCTGGCTGGCATAGCTCAGTGGATTGAGCGTGGGCTTCGAACCAAAGCATCGCAGGTTCGATTCCTAGTCAGGGCACATGCCTGGGTTGCAGGTCAGGTCCCCAGTGGGGGCTACATGAGAGACAACCACACATTGATGTCTCTCTCTCTCTCTTTATCTCTCCCTTACTGTCTCTAAAATAAATAAAATATTAAAAAAATAAAATAAACCCTAATCAGCAAACTCAGATGCTCTGTTGCTCATGTCGTGTCACTTGGGACCCCACTCATGGGCCCCAGCTCCTCGTCTTTGAGTTCCCACCTATTGGACACATTTGCAGAGGCTGCATCAGGACTCAGGATGACTCAGGATGAGTCCCGCAGAGGCCCAGTGGGGCTTTCTCCGACTCAGGAAGATCTAGAACAGCTGCCCAGGCCTACACTATGGGTGGGACCCAAGTAGCTGATGCCCAAGGGGATAGGGAAACTCCAAAGTTAAAGATTTTAGCTTTAGTTACAGTTGATAAGCTTAAGTGATTAATGCTGTGGGAGTCTGTTGTTCCAGGAACTGGAATATGTGACCTACAGGACTCTGGGAGGCCAACAAGCAATTCAACCTTGGTGCCCCAGGGGGTCTTCGAGGGATGGAGAGGGTATATGAGCCACTGCGTTCCAGGGAGGGAGGGGACATCTGTGACACAGATGAGGAATTGTTGATCAGTAGATAAAGAAATACCAGGAAATCACAGCTGGACTGCAACTCTTATCTGATTAACCTTTTTCCAAACCCCTTACCCTTTTCTTCTCCTTATAAAAAGATTGGCTTGGGATGAGACATTAAGATGGTTTTTAGAGCACATAACCCACCATCTGTCTTCTCAGCTCACTGGCATCTGAAGGAAGTGCCCATAAAGATGCAATCCTTGCCTCTACTTATTGGTTCTGGTAAGGATAGGCAGCATGAATGCCAACTGTTCCAGCTTCAAAAGGGCCTCAAGTCCAGCTTTCAGCAGAGGTTCCACGCATGGCTGCTGCCAGCCCACATGGACTGGGAAGAGGCACCACAGGAAGCCTGACTTGTGAGCAGAGCATGTGCTGGATTTCAGGAACTAGATGCCATTTTGGCTAAATACCTCGTGCATTGCCTAACCTGCAACTGGCAGGAACCCACTGACCACACCCGCCACCAGTAACTCTGAGGATGGCTGAGTGACTTACGTTTCTCCAGGCAGACTTCCCACCCAGTAGTTTGCCCTGTGCCCGTGGCCTCCAGGCCCACTCCTTCCCAAGCTAGAAACCCACTCACCTCCTTGATACGCAGCCCTTAAGCCCCTTAGCTGACTGGCACAAAGCAGTGTTGGTGTTAGGTTGTGGCCTAAGGTCAGGATGAAGGAGAACATTATTCCAGCTCAGCACAAACAATGCACAAAATTAAACGCTGGCCATCACCTGTTTCCTGTCCTGCCATACTTCACTCTTCTTGGATTCTAGCCCCCACCCCCATCTGAAATGCTTGTTTCCCATTCACATTTGTAAGAATTTTGCCCTCCACCCCACCCCTGCAGGCCGAATATGTGTCCACATTTCTTTGGTTCGCAGCCCGCGCTCAATCCACTGAGCTACGCCAGCCAGGGTGTGTGTCCGCATTTCTGAGCCCTCCCAGGCGTCTGTCAACCCAGGCCACAGCCGCCTTCAGCAGCAGCTTACTTTTTAACAAGCTGTACCTGCTCATAGATGTGCCCCTTGCCCACCCACATAGAGAAATGTATTCTTCTGGGATTATTTTTCTTCTCCCCATGTGTTTGGTCATATCCTCACTTAGCCATTTTTAATCTGTTAAAGCTAATCTCAGACATATTTTAGTTGTGAGCACACGCCACAGGTTTATCATAAGCTGGTTAGAAAAGGAACCCGTCAAGGAAAACAACACAATAGCTTCCTTCAGAATCTTGGATGAAGCTGTGTAATGAAGTGATCTGGAGCATAAACACGAAAGCCAGGCTATCTGGTTTCATTCCCAGTTTTGCTCTTCTAGCTGTGTGACCTTGAGCAGTTTACTTAGCCTCTCTGTGCCTCTGTTTCTCACCCACGGTCAGTGGGTAGTAGTGGTACTCACCTCGCAGGGTTGTTATTGTTGTGCCTGAAATCCAGCTGAATTCATGTGAGATGAATGAATTCATGTGAGCTGCCGGCACAGTGTCTGGCACACAGCAAGAATGTTAGATGTTGTTGTGAGCAAGTTTATCTAAGAGAAGGAAAAGGAATATCACTTTTGTATCAGCTGTGTGAGTTAAACCTGCATCATACCAACCAGGACCGTCCTTCCAAATTGCCAGGTATGAGCTCAGTTAATCAGAAACACCAGTTGCATAAGATTTTTGTTGTTTTGCTAGGTTTAATTTTGAGCCTGGGATAGCTTTCTTTCCCAGACTCCAGCCTGTGTCCTGAATGATTTTCAGGAGCATCTTTTAATTAAGCAGATCCTAGGGAATGGGAGGTGGCAGAGGATGAGCGAGTTAAGTGTGTAGAGCCATAGGAAGCTCCAGAACCCCTGCCCAACCTTCTGCTGGCCAGAGTGTCCTATGGAGGAGGGGAAGCAGGACTGCAGGAGAACTCAGCCGGGCTGAGCTGGAAGTCAAGAGGGGCTGGGCAACCTCCCAAGGCCTGGCACAGTGCCTCCTCCTTCTCCACCCCACAGTGGCCAAGTTGCTCAGGGCCTGACACAGAGCATTCAGTTAATAAAGCTGCGTTGATGTTGCCTGGTGGAAACAAAGCCAAAGATACAAGGTCACCTGACATTTAGTAGTTCTAGCCAATAGAAACATAATACCAGGCACATTTTATTTTTTATTTTATGTATTTTTATTTTTTATTTTTCATTCGTTTATTAGAAAAAAAATAATTCTCACAGACAAAATTGCTAAATCCTTTGCTGCTTTAAACTTTTTTAATTTATTGGTTTTTAGACGGAGAAAGAGAGAAAAACATTGATTTGTTGTTCTACTTATTGATGCATTCATTGGATGCTTCTAGTATGTGCCCTGGCCAGAGATCGAACCTGCAGCCTAAGCATATCAGGATGATATTCTACAGCCAGGGCTACCATACATTTCTTTTTATTTTAATTTTTTAGTAGACACAAGACTTCTGGCTAAGATGGAGGTGTAGATAGATACAATTTGTCTCCTTGCACAACCAAAAGAAGGACAACAACAAGTTTAAAAACAAAAAACAACCAGAACTGCCAGAAAATCAGAGTCTGACGCCCAAGGAATTGAAGAAGAAACATCACCCAGACTAACAGGAGGGACGGAGATGGCAGCAGGTGAAGAGGACTCGTGGCAAGGTGGTGGCTCCGGAGCAGGCGGTCCCACATTCTTGTGCAGATGAACCGGGAGGAACAACGGGGGCACAAGACAGACTTTGCAACCCAGGTAAGGTTCAAGCATGGGAAACTAAGGACTCAAAACCCCTGACTGAAAAAACTTGTGAGGGTTGTGGCTGTGGTGGGAGAAACCTCCAGCCTCACAGGAGAGTTCCCTGGAGAGACCCACAGGGTCCTAGAATGCACAAAAACCACCCACCTGGGAATCAGCACCAGAAGCACCCAATTCCCTTGTGGGTGGTGGGAGAAGTGACTGAAAGCCAGCCTAGAGCTGAGCAAGCAGCACTGTTCCCTCTCTGACCCCTCCCTCACACACAGCGCCACAATGCAGTGATGAGAGTTGCCTCATCCTGGGGAATACCTAAGGCTCTGCCCCTTATTATGTAACAGGCCCTGGGAGACAAAACAAAACAAAACAAAAAACAAACAAACAAAAATGGCCCAAATGAAAGAACAGATCAAAACTCCAGAAAAAATACGACTAAGAGATGGAGAGATGGCCAACCTATCAGATGCAGAGTTCAAAACACTGGTGATCAGGAGGCTCACAGAAGTGGTTGAGTGTGGTTGCACAATAGAGGAAAAATTGAAGGCTATGAAAAGTGAAATAAAGGAAAATGTACAGGGAACCAACAGAGATGGGGAGGCAACTGGGACTCAAATCAATGGTTTGGACCAGAAGGAAGAAATAAACATCCAACCAGAACAGAATGAAAAAACAAGAATTCAACTAAGTGAGGCGAGGCTTAGGAATCTCCAGGACAACTTTAAACCTTCCAACATCTAAATCATAGGGGTGCCAGAGGGAGAAGAAGAAGAGCTAGAAATTGAAAACTTATTTGAAAACATAATGAAAGAGAACTTCCCCAATCTGGCAAAGGAAATAGACTTCCAGGAAATCCAGAAAGCCCAGAGAGTCCCAAAGAACTTGGACCCAAAGAGGAGCACATCAGAACACATCATAATTACATTAGCCAAGATTAAAGATAAGGAGCAACAAAAGGAGACAGTTACCTACAAAGGAGTTTCCATAAAGCCATCAGCCGATTTCTCAAAAGAAACCTTACAGGCAAGAAGGGGCTGGAAAGAAATATTCCAAGTCATGAAAGGCAAGGACCTACATCCAAGATTGCTCTACCCAGCAAAGCTATCATTTTGAGTAGAAGGGCAGATAAAGTGCCTCCCAGACAAGGTCAAGTTAAAGGAGTTCATCATCATCACATCCTTATTATATGAAATGTTACAGGGACTTATCTAAACAAAAGAAGATAATAAAAAATAAGAATACTAAAATGACAAGTCTCACAACTATCAACAACTGAACCTAAAAAACAAACAAACTAACTAAGCAAACAACTAGAACAGGAACAGAATCATGGAAATGGAGATCACATGGAGGGTTATCAGTGGAGAGCACATGAAGGAGGAAGGGAGAGAATGGAGGAAAAGGTACAGGGAATAAAGAGCATAACTGGTAGGCACAAAATAGACAGGAGAGGGTAAGAACAGTATGGGAAATGGAGAAGTCAAAGAATTCATATGTACGACCCGTGGACATGAACTAAGGGTGAGGGGATGTTGTTCGGAGGGGGATACAGCGTGGAAGGGATTAAAGGGGAGAAAAGAATGGGACAACTGTAATAGCATAATCAATAAAATATATATAAAACATTTAGTAGACACAAAACAAGTAAAACTAATTGTAGTAATATATTTCACTTAACCCAGTTTATTTAAAATATCATTTCACATGTAATCAAATATGAAGTTATTATCTTTCATTTCACTTTAAGTCTCTGAAATCCTGTGTGTATTGTATGCTTCTTGCACATATCAACAAAGACTAGCCGCTCTAGGGGAGGGAAAAAAAACTTTTCCTTTTAGATTCAGTTACTGGGGCCTGTGAATTAAACAGACAAAAGACTGATTAACAGGAGAAAAAAAAGTGTTTCATAGGTATACAAGAACCAACAAAGGAAGTAGCTGCCTCATTTAACGATTAAAGTTAAAGATTTACATTCCTAAATTAGGAAAAGGATGGGGAAAGAAATGGCTTCTATGAGGAAAACAAATAGATTTCTTTAGAAAGACAAATGGCCTGTTGGGCGCACAGACTTAAGATAAGGCTTGTGATAATCTTTGTCTATAAAGGAGGAATGGTCTTTCATCTTCTTCAAGCATTAAAACTCCCCTAAAGAGGGCATTCCTGGCAGCCTCATTTCCTAGGAGTTGCTGCCTTTTGTCAGATAAAAGAAGCTCCCAGGAGTCTTTTCTCTGCATTTGCTAAATCTCAAATGTCTCCAGCTTAAAATAATCTTTATGCCAACTCTGGAATTCAGAGGACGTCCTCACACCACATTTCGAGTGCCCAACAGTGGCTACCGTATTGGATTGCGCAGGTGCAGAATCACCAGATCGCGGAGTCGCAGGGCTGCACAGCCCTTGAGGTCCCAGCAAGCACCCCTCTGCTGCCTCTCTGACCAGCGCTGGCCTGCTCTCAAGGGGCTCCCAAGCGCAGGGTGCCCAGCCTCCTTCAAGCAAGCTGTGAGGTGGAAGCTGTCATCTTGAGCGGAAATCGCCCTCCGGTCTGTGCGGCTCAATACCTTTTCCAATCCGCTGGGGAGGGCGGGCGCAGGCAGGAACTGTGTTTCATTTCACCCAGACGGGTCGGTGTTATGCAGCGTGTTGGGGGATGGGCTGCTCGCGCACTATAAAGTTCTCTCTGCTCTGCAAGGCGGCGTCTTCTCCGAGATCTTGGGAGGGAGAGCCCCGTTTAGGGGACAACGTTTGCGAGCACTCACCACGCCTTCAGAGTAGAGAGCCCGGCCGGCCGACTTCCAGCTCGCCTCCGCCACCAGGTCCGGGCTCTAGGGATCTCTCCTCCCCCAGTTGGGAGGGGCGTATCCTGCGTGGCCGTGGCACAGCTTCCACTCTCGATCGAACCGGGTTCCTACCAGTTCCCGGGGGCCTGCGGAGAAATCTTGGAGACCTTTCTGTCCAAGCGGCCTGGGGATAGAGGTGCCTGGCCAGCCTCTGCTCCTTGGCCCTCGCATCAGGTGAAGACCGCGGGGACCTGGTGGCAGGGCGGGAAGCTCCCGGGAACCCTGATGTAACTCGGCGCCAGGCTTGCAGGAGAAGCCCCCAGAGCCCCCGCCTGTTTACCGTAGGGAAGGTGATAGAGGTGGAGCCCCAGCCGCCCTCTTCCGGGCTGCGCCCGCTGAGCCTCCCACCTCTCGTTCTGGGCCGGCTGATAGGTTTCGCGGGATCCGAGGGTCAGGAGCCCTCCGGGGGTCTCACAGCCGGTACTGGTCCTTTTTCAACCATAGACATTTTATGACCCGAAGCAGTGGCAGTGCCAAGGGGTGAGTCCGAAAGGACTTGGACCCCCAAAGCAACTCAAAATACCATTTAAACTAGGGGTCAAACTCGTTTTCCCCCGGGGGCCACATCAGCCTCCATGGTCGCTTTCAAAGGGCCAAATGTAATTTTAGGACTGTATAAATGTCACTACTCCTTAACTAGGGGCAAGGAGCTGGGCGCTGCAGTGAGGTAGAAACAAGGTGCCAGGCAGATAAAACAAGGTGGAGGGCCAGATTCCGCTGGAGGGCCTTGTGTCTGCCTCCTGTGTTCTAGAGGGTTGAAAAGCAGATTTGCTTGGGGGCCAGGACTCAAGGTGACCTCCAGACTCTGCATTCCGGTCTGCCCACCCAGGCCTTTCATGGGAGCCAGTGGAGGAGAGCCGGGGCCCTATGCTCACCCTAGCTGAGCCCTCAGGCCAGGCACAAGCCTCCCAACCCCAGGGGAGAGGCAGCAGTCAAGTGTGTGGCCGGATGACAACTGGTCTGAATGGAGCACAGGGTTGGGACAATGCTGTGCCCTGTGCCCACTGTCAGAGGTTTTTTTTTTTTCTAGACTCTCAGTACCCTAGTGAGGCAGTTGAGCTGAGTCCAGATAAGGGATCTGAGACCAACAGAGATCAGGGTAGCCCCAGGTCACCCTGGGGGACAGAATTAGGACCCAAACCCCTGCTTCCCAGTCCCTCATACTTTCACTCCTGAGAGGGCAAGAGCCCTGGGAGCGAGAGCAGGTCAGGTCTGAGCTAAGCGAGGCCAGAGGGTCTGGATTCGGAGAGGGTGTGGGGTGGGGAGGGCTACCTGAGCTGGGGGGTAAAAAGATGGGAGGTGCCTTGGGGAGACAGCAGCCTGGGGAAGCTGTAAGAGGTGAGGGTATGGCAGGTCTGGCCAACAGAAGATGACCCTGGCTGCTGTGGCTCCGTGGATTGAGTGCTGGCTTGTGTTGTTTCTCTCCCTCTTTTTCCCTCCCTTCCCCATTCTCAAAAAAAAAAAAAAGCAGACCAGATGCAGGATCAAGTACTGTTGATGTTGAGACTAAGCTTTTTGGTCCCGCCTCCACTTGAGGCTCCCATTTCCCAGCCCTCGGACCTGTTCTTTTTCTCCGTGGGGCTCAGTTTCCTCCTGTGTAAACGAGGTCAGCTCCCTGTTCTGTTTATACCTGAGAAGGTGCTTTGTGACTGGCTTTACATCTTGAGTGTGTGAGAGGCTCATATATAAATGTGACAAAGAGACTGGTGTCAGGGGAAACCTCTTGGAGGGGCTTCTTCCTCCCCTGATTCCCTGGCCCCAGAGGAAGAGACCCTATGAGGGCCCACCTCCCCAACCCTGCAGGCATGTCTGGGATACCCCTGGGCTTGGCGAATATTTGTGCTTCTGATTTAGTCAGTGACTGCTGGAATGTGCTGTCCTGCTGCCCATTTTCCCACCCTTCTACCTCAGGCTGTGAAGATCCAGGAAGGAGACAAAAAAGTACAGGGTTGGGGCTTCTGGGTTCTTTCCTCCAGTCCCCCCCAACCCCCACCCTCTGCCTACTCCTCCTGAGCCCCATTGCCCCAATTCGTTCCTGAAGTTCAGAACCCTGTGCTAGGCACTGTGCAGAGACAGGAGACATGTGGCTCTAAAGAGCCTCTTCTGCCCTGGCTGGGTGGCTCAGTTGGTTAGAGGATCATCCTAGCAGGCCAGGGGTGTGGGTTTGATCAGGTCAGCACACATACAAGAAGGAACCAGTGAATGCGTAAATAAGTGGAACAATAAATCAATGTTTCTCTCTGTCCTCCTCTCCCCCCTCCTCTCTCTAAAATCAATAAATCTAATTAAAAAAAAAAAAGAGCCTCTTCTAAGAGCCAAGACTGTGGGTCCAAATGTGAGCTCAGCAGATGTCCTGCTGTGTGGTCTTGGGTGAGTCCTATTACCTCTCTGAACTAGTTTCCTCATCCCTGAAATGATGGTGAAGTGGTTTGGTTCAGTGCCTGGGACTTAGCAACTGCTTCCTTCCCTAGCCTTACTAACATGGCTCTGTACTGTACCCTAGAAGTTTGGACCTGCCCAGTTTAGCCAATAAAAATAACAAGAGTAAGAAGTTTCTGTTATTATTGAGTACTCTGCACAACAACATGCTGGCGAATGTTTAACAACTAGCCCTACAAGAAAGTCTTATTTTGCAACATTTGCCTGATTTCTGCTAAAATTGTGTTGTTAAAATTACCACGTGGCCCTTTCAGACTTCTGCCACGATGTAACTGAGTTCAGAGTGAAGAGCCAGCGAGCTGGCTCCAGCAGGACACTGCAGGTAAGACTCGCTGCAGAACTGGCCAGGCCCCGTGCAAAATGAAATCACAGGGTCCCTCGCTCAAAAAGCAGGGGACAGCTGTTTCCTTTATTCTGGATTATTCTCTTAATCTGTGGTGATGTTTTATTTATTTAGAGGGGGTGTGATGAAGGAAACTTTAATGCAAAGCAGCTCACTGGTTTAAGCGCAATGCAGCGTGGCTGTGGAACAGCTCAATCAGACACAACACAGCCATGAAAACAGCACTGAGTGAAGCGGCTCTGGGGTGCGGTGGCCCTGGGGCCATGCTCCTCTCAGGCTGGCCGGCCAGATGGGTCTGCTCTGCCCTGAGCAGCTCCACTCTGCTCCAGGGAGACATCGTTGGTGTTTCACGTTGGTGTTTCAGCTCCAGCCTGGGAAATGCAGTGTTCAGTCCTGGGTGGAAAGGGAAGTGCCTCTTTGTTTGTTTCATGTCACACTCCTTCCTGCAAAGTGACCCCAAGTACCCTCAGGGCAAGTGCGGAACCTGACATGTGGGGCGGGGCGGGGCGGACAAGCCCCAAGACTCGGCGTGCGCATATGAGGCTCACTCTGTTCCCACAGGCCTGCGGTCCCAGCCTCAAGCCAGGATATGCTCAGCATCCAGATGGGAGTGGGAGAGGGGCTTGCTCTGTCCAAGATGCCCCACTGTGCATGGCACATTTGCTGCCAGTCAAGGGAAAGATGGCCAGTGGTTGTGTTACAGGAGAAACTCTGTTCTTGCCGACGCAGTAAAGAATCACACATCAGCAAGTCTATTAGCATGCAAGCAGGGTTTATTAGAGATAAGTCTCATGGAACAGACCGGGTCTTGCCAAGGTGGGGGTGAAAGGCATAGGCTTGGATGGCAAAAAGCAAGAGCTGCAAAAGCAGGGGCGGCAAGAGCACCAGGTCCTTTTGTAACCAGAAAAGACACCGGCGTTTGGGCTGCCTGTCACTACCAAATCCAATAAGCAATGACAGTGACTGAATCTTTTATGGGTGCTTTATTCAGATGGCCAACAATCTGAGGAGATGGTGGGTTCATACCCTAACAGTCCATCTCACTTTCTTTTTCCTGGCCAGACTTTTTATAAGGGGGGTTCGGGAAAAAGAAGAAAAGAAAAAAAAACAGGAATCAGTGAAAGTTTTTGAAGCCTGCAGCTGCAGCACTTGGCAATTATCTGTTCCCAAGGGGGAGGGGTAGTTGCCCGCTTCTTCTCGGTAGGGAGGTTCGATGTCTCAAGGCTGTGCATCCCTGGTCCGTGCTGCAGAAGGTCAGCCGCTTTCTCCCAGGTGCCAGATGGGCCTTATCTGTAGTTTCTGAAACAAAGAGCTTAACATGCACATTACTTGCTAGATTATGGCTACTTATTTTGAGCTAAAATTTTCTAAGTCTTAAGACCCCTATCACTTTGCCTTGAAGACCTGTATGGTTGGCGGGATGGGGATGAGGGCGTTGCATATTGATTGGTGGGTGAAGGTGGTGCCAGCTTCCCCCAGGGGAGGCATGACTACCCAACGTAGGTATGTGTGGGGGTCTGTTAGCCCAGAATTCTTATCTTGCTCCAGACCACACTTGTTCATCTTGTAAAACAGATATGTGACAGGAGGCAGTTAATTAAAGTTGAGGCAGTTATCCAACGTTATTAATGGGCGCTTTCTGTAAGCACTAGTAAAACAAATAGTGACTGGAAACAGACGATTAACCAAAGTTGTTTTAACCACAGCACCTTCTTCTTTGGGCGCTGTGGCCCCCTCCTCTTCCCCTTCTAAACCTTGGGATGAACACACAGTTTCAAAGGCTTCCTTTCCCAGATAATGGAAAAGATACATAGAACTTCAAGGGGCCCCTCCTCCAGGGCTAACATGGTGTTTGTGAAGTTGGAACACCTGGCAATCTTAGCGGACCAGGCTCAGGACTGCCGAGTTAGCGGGTGAGAATGTCTCCCTCCTCCTCCCTGCCTTGGTTTGTTACCTATTCAACCGAACAGTCTGCAGGGTGGGGAGGAGGAAGCCAGGTGAATCTGATGTAACAAGATGAGGGAGCTGGCAGCCAAGAACTTGCACCAAGGAAGCAGTGAGGTAAAACCAAGACCACAATGGGAGCAGGAGGCTCCAAGCCCACTGCACTTCACTTATAAGTCACAAGTTCAATGATAAAATTCTAACTCATCCCAGTGCATTAAACAAAACTCAGGGCCCTTCTGAGGACAGGGCCTGTGGGTCACCCTGCTCTCAGACCCAGGAAGCTGGCCCTGGCAGTATGTGTCATCCAAGCCAGAGAAGAACGGCCCCAGAACACCCTCCCCGAGGAACTTGTCTTCATATCAGAGATACCTAAAATCCTAGAGGCAGGAAATGTCAAAGAGACTCATTCCACAGCACTACCCTCCCTCCCATACCCTGAGAAATATTTAAATTGGGGGAAGCATTTACAGGGCATTGCAACTTAACAAAAACTTCTTAAACAGCTACAAAATAGAGCCTTGTCCTGGAACATTTATCATCAATCATCAGTATCACCTCTCAGTCTATATTTGCATTGTGCCACTTTTCTCTCTTTGAAAATACCACTGCCCTGGCCAGTGTGGCTCCGTGGATTGAGCAGCAGCCTGCAAACCAGAAGGTCTCTGGTTCAAATCCAGATTCCCAGTCAGGGCACATGCCTGAGTTGCAGGCCAGGTCTCCAGCTGTGGGTGTGCTAGAGGCAACCGACCGATATTTCCCTCCCTCCCTTTCTCTCTCTCTAAAAAACCCCAAGAAAATACTACTTAAAAATGTGTTTCTTGTGCCCTGGCTGGCGTAGCTCAGTGGATTGAGCGCGGGCTGCAAACCAGGCATCGCAGGTTTGATTCCCAGTCAGGGATTCCCATGCCTAGGTTGCAGGCCGTGGCCCCCAGCAACCGCACATTGATGTTTCTCTCTCTCTCCCTCTCCCTTCCCTCTCTAAAAATAAATAAATAAAATCTTTAAAAAAATGTTTCTTGCTTCTAAACAAGTGAGAGTTGACATTTTCAAACGCCCAATTCACTGCCCAGCTGCCCGGCGTGTGATGGGCTGCACTCATCACTCTGAAGAGCATCTACAA
Source organism: Tonatia bakeri (assembly GCA_004024845.1). Classification (NCBI taxonomy): domain Eukaryota; kingdom Metazoa; phylum Chordata; class Mammalia; order Chiroptera; family Phyllostomidae; genus Tonatia; species Tonatia bakeri. Next base: position 13,285 of record PVIA01009440.1, on the reverse strand, counting down.
CCACACGTGTCCTTCACACTGCTATTTACCCTAGGGATCGAAGCCAAATGTTGACCCAGTTTTAGCAGCTTTAGGACAGTAGCTTCTTGGCTTAAAAAACAATAATTCCACTTATCAAGGACGGCTGTTCCCTTGGGAGGAACGACGGTGGTGTCCCAGGCATCTACTTCCTAATGAAGAGAATCTGGAAAGGGCACTTGTCACACCACCCTGACCTAGGCCAGGCCAGGCCAGGGTGAAATGGTTTTAATTTCTCTGGCAGCTGCTGAAGTGGTGTCTCACCAGGGAGGAGGCCATAAAGTATGGGCAAAGGACAGGAGGACTCCACTCTTCATTCCCCTGGGGTCTGCCTGGACAATGACCCACTGTGGGAGCTCAGGCTCAGCCCACGAGGCAGCAGGCTGTGCTCACTGACAGGGGAGGGGCCTCTGTTCCGGTGAGCACTCCCACATGCACACAGATATCTAGACAGGAAGCTGCCTGGGAACCTTAGCCTGGAGAGTGTGTGGGTGCACTGGCCACAAACCACTTTTATAAAAGATCAAGAAAACCTGTCTGATTAAGGAACAATGAATGTTCCTCTAGCATGTCTGTTACCTGGCTTCCTCATAGAAATTCAGCTATAGGGTTTTGAGTCTAAACCAGGCCCGCCTTACTCTGGTGATCTTAGGCAAGTCCCAGAGCATATCTGAACTCAACTTATCCATCTGTAAAATGGGCAAATGATGCACAGCTTCAAGGTTGTAGTCAGAATTAAACAAAATGCATGTATATGTTTTTATGTCAGACACAAAGCTGGTGCTACAATACAAGATGATAATAGGTGGCTATTACTATTATTAGCAATTGCATAAAACAGGGCCCTACATTTCTGGGTCCCTGGAGTATAGCAGGTGGTATGGGAGAATGTGAATTCACCTCTTGGGCCTTGGCTGTGCTGTGCTGTGAGAACAGCTGGTGTGGATGTGACCACAGGCAGCAGCAGTGGCGGTGTGATTGAGCTGTGGTGGCCCCCGAGCCTTCCTCTCTGGGAGACCGTCAGATCTGGAGCAGGAGCCATGCGGGGCAGGGGGCAGGAGCCCTCGGCCAGCCCTCTCATTTCACAAATGCAGAGATTGTGTGTCGACCTGCTCTGAATGCTTACACTAACTCTGTTGACTTCAGAGTGATTTTGGGACACAGCCAGAATAGCATCTGAGGACAGAAACCTTGGGGTTGATGAGCCCCAAAGCATGGGTAAGTTCATTTCCTGGAGTGAAACTTGGCCAGTTGGAAACAGAAGATGGGAAGCCACTGGGCAGATAAATTCTCCCTCCTTTTTCTCTTCTTGGACTGCTCCAAGCAAGGCACATTCCTCTGTGCGGCCCTCTGGCCGCACCCCCACCCAGAGTGACACTGAGGCTTCTGAAGCTGTAGCGGGCACACAAGATACATTACATTCCACCTTTTCTGGCCTTACTTCATTTTCTTCACCCCCACTGACCTGGGCTTGCACCGTGCGAATAAAGGACAGCAGTCATCCTTTGTCTGAAGGGGGTATGTTCCAATGGATGCCTGAAACCACGTGAGCAGTCCCATCCAGCCAAGGCCCAGTAGGTGAGTTCACATTCCTTCACACCACCTGCTATATACCAGGGACCCAGAAATGGATCAGACCACCGAGTTCCACACACCAGCATACTGTCTTTTTTCCTGTATACACATACCTATGATAAAGTTTAACTTATAAATTAGGCACAGTAAGAGATTAACACTAATAACTAATAATAAAATAACAATATACTATAATAAAAGCTGTATGTATGTGGTCTCTCAAAATACCTTACTGCACTGTACTTACCTTTTCACATAAAAGAAGCACTTTCTGGCTTCTTTGTGGCATATCTAAATTGCCAGCATCACCGTCACTGTTTTTGTGCCCTGGAGCCACTGCTGAGTAAATAAGAGTGACCAGAATACAGCACTGTGGTACCCCAGCAGCCGGCCCGAGCACAGAGAAGGCTGCTGAGTGGATGCGGGCAGGCAGTGCGTACAGTGTGGATGTGGGGGGATTTGCATCCTGGGAGGGGTGGAGCAGTGTGATTTCATCACACTACTCGGAACTGTGCAGTTTTCTAAAACGGAATGTATTGGGGTGACCTTGGTTAATAAAACCATACAGGTTTCAAGTGTACACTCTATAACATACCATCTTCACACTGCATTGTGCATTCACCACCCAGAGTCGGGTCTCCTTCCGTTGTCACTTATCTCCCTCCCACCGTCCCTGCCCTCCTTTCCCTCTGTGATCACCATGCTGTGATCTGCACCCGTTTTCCCTTTCTCTCCTTTTCTTTCTTTCCTTCTTTCTTTCTTTCTTTCCCTCTCTCTCTCTCTCTTTCTTTCTCTTTTCTTTCTTTCCTCCCTTCCTTCCTTCTTTCCTTTTCCTTCCTTCCTCCCTCCCTCCCTTTTTCTTCCTTCCTTCCTTCCTTTCTTTTCTTCCTTTCCTTCCTTTCTTTCTTGCTTCCTTGCTTAATTCCTTTACCTTTCTCATCTAGCCTTTCGATCCCCCTTCCCTCTGACAGCTGTCAGTGTATTCTCTGTATTTATGAGTCTGTTTCTATTTTGTTAGTTTATTTTGTTCAGTAGATTCCATATACAAGTGAAATCATATGGTATTTGTCCTTCTTCAACTGGCTTATTTCACTTAGCATAATTCTAGGATACTTAAGAAAGAAATTGAAGAAGACACAAATAAGTAGATGCATATACCACACTCATGGATAGGAAGAATTAGCATCATTAAAAGTTTCATATGCTTTTTAAGTTCCATTTTGCTTCTACCCAAAACAAAATATAGATTCAGCACAATTCCTATTAAAACACCAATGGCATATCTCACAGAACTAGACCAAATATTCCAAAAATTTTATGGAACCACAAAAGACCCCACATAGCCTCAGCAATCATGAGAAAGAACAATGTTGAAGGAATTGTGTGCACTACATGGATATCAAACCATACCACATGGCCACAGTGATCAAAACAGCACGGTACTGACATAAAAACAGAATAGAGAGTCCAGAAATAAACCCACGCCTAAATGGTCAATTAATATTTGACAAGAGGAGGCAAGAACATATGATGGGGTGTGGACAGCCTATTCAAAACAGTGGTGGGGGAGCTTCTGGCCAAGATGAAGGCATAGGTAGTTGCACTGTGCCTCCCCGTGCAACCAAAACTAAGGACAACAAAAATTGAGAAACAAGAAACAACCAGAACAGAGAGAAATGAACTGAACTGAAGTTGGACTCCAGTACATCCAGACCGGTAATGAGGGGCGGAGTCAGAGGCCTACGGAGAGGGGTCGAGGCGAGGGGTCCCAGCGGGAAGAAACGCTGGCTGGCAGGCGCGGGCACGCAGGGTGCAGATGGCAGTTGGTGAACCCAGTGGCAGACCCTGGGCACAGGAGGCAACGAGCAGACCCAGTGCGCCACAGCCACACGTTCGCGCGCAGACAAACTAAGCGAAAATGGGCAGCAACACAGACCGCGCAACCCAGGGACCCAGTGCCGCTGGGAAACAAAGCCTAAGAGCACCGACTGAAAACACCCGTGGGAGCTGAGGCCGGGAGATTCTCTCAGCCTCACAGGAGGCTCCTCGGGGAAACCCACAGGGTCCGAGAAAGTACACAAGCCCATCCGCCCGGGAGCCAGCACAGGAAGGGCCCAATTTGCATGTGGGAAGCGGCAGAGGGGGCTAAAGTCTAGAGAGAGTGGAGCAGGCACCATTGTTCCCTCTCGGACTCCACCCCCACATATAACATCACGACCCAGCGACTGGGGTGCCCTGCCCTGGTGAACACCTAAGGCTCCATGCCTTTACATAACAGCCGCAACCAGACCAAAGGAAAATAAATAAAAAAGATGTCTCAAACAGAATTGAAATTCCCAGAGCCAACTTTTTAAGTGACCGAGAGATAGCCAACCTATCAGATGCATAGTTCAAAGCACTAGTGATCAGGATGCTCACAGAATTGGTTGACTTTGGTCATAAATTAGATGAACAAATGCAGCCTACGATAAGAGAAATGAAGGAAAATGCACAGGGAACCAATAGTGATGGGAAGGAAACTGGGACTCAAATCAATGGAGTGGACCAGAAGGAAGAAAGGAACAACCAAACAGAAAAGAATGAAGAAACAAGAATTCAAAAAAATGAGGAGAGGCTTAGGGACCTCCAGGACAACTTTAAATGTTCCAACAACTGAATTATAGGGGTACCAGAAGGAGAAGAGGAAGAGCAACAGATTGAAAACTTATTTGAACAAATAATAGAGGAGAACTTCCCCAATCTGACAAGGGAAATAGACTTCCAGGAAGTCCAGGAAGCTCAGAGAGTCCCAAAGAAGTTGGCCCCAAGGAGGAACACACCAAGGTACATCATAATTACATTAGCCAAGGTAAAAATGAAGGAGAGAATTCTAGAAGCAGCAAGAGATAAGGAGGAGTTCCCATCAGACTGTCAGCTGATTTCTCAAAAGAGACCTTGCAGGCAGGAAGGGGTTGGAAAGAAGTATTTGAAGTCTTGAAAGGCAAGGACCTACATCCAAGATTGCTCTATCCAGCAAAGCTTTCATTTAGAATGGAAGGGCAGATAAAGAGCTTCTCAGATAAGGTCAAGTTAAAGGAGTTCAGCATCACCAAGTCCTTATTATATGAAATGTTAAAGGGACTCACCTAAGAAAATGAAGAGTAAAAATATGAACAGTAAAAAAAGACTTCAAATTCAGTTAGTAACAACCATACCTAAAATAAAAGCAAACTAAGCAACAACTAGAACAGGAACAGAACCACAGAAATGGAGATCACATGGAGGGTTAGCAACAGGGGAGTGGGAGGAGGAGAGAGGGGGGAAAATATCGAGAATAAGTAGCATAGACAATAGGTAGAAAATAGACAGGGGGAGGGCAAGAATAGTATGGGAAATGTAGAAGCTAAAGAACTTATGACACATGGACATGAACTAAAGGTGGGGGAATGTGGGTGGGAGGGGGTGTACAGGGTGGAGGGAAGTGAAGGGGGAAAATGGGACAATTGTAACAGCATAATCAATAAAAAAAGTAAAAAAAACAGTCGTGGGAAAACTGGACAGATACATGCAAAACAATGAAACTAGACCACCTTTTTACAACACACACAAGAATAAATTCAGAATGGATTAAAGAGTTAAATGTTAGAGTCAAACCCATAAAAATCCTAGAAGAAAACAGAGGTAGTAAAATCTCAGACATCTCTCATAGCAATATTTTTTCTGATATATCTCCTCAGACAAGGGAAACAAAAGAAAAAGCTAAATAAATGGGACTACTAAATGGAGACTAAATGGGACTAAAAAATAAATAAATGGGACTACTAATGGGATCAAACTAAAAAGGTTTTGCACAGCAAAGGAAATCATCAACAAAATGAAAATACAACCCACTGTATGGGAGAACATATTCGCCAATAATACATCTGATAAATTTCCAAAATTTATAAAAAACTTATATAACTCAACACCAAGAAAACAGACAGTCCAATTAAAAAATAGGCAAAGGCTCTGACTGTGTGGCTCAGTTGCTTGGGCATCACACTGCAAAGCAAAAGGTCGATGGTTTGATTCCCAGTCAGGGCACATGCCTGATTGCCAGAGTGTGTATGAGAGGCAACCAATCAATGTTTCTCTCACACATCAGTGTTTCTCTCCCTCTCTTTCTCCCTCCCTTCCCCTCTCTCTAAAAATAAAATATTTTTTAAAATTGGCAAAGGACCTGAATAGACACTTTTCCAAAGAGGACATACGGATGGCCAATAGACATGTGAAAAGATGCTCAACATCACTAATCATCAGAGAAATGCAAGTGAAAACCACAATGAGATATCACCTCACACATGTCATAATGGCTATTGTCAATAAATCAACACATAACAAGTGCTGGTGAGGATGGGGAGAAAAAGGAACCCTTGTGCACTGCTGGTGAGAATGCAGGTTGGTACAGCCAGTATGGAAAACAGTATGGAGTTTCCTCAAAAAATAAAAAATGGAACTGCCTTAGACCAATGATTCCACTTGGGGAATATATCCAAAGAAATTCTAAACAGTATATTCTTTTTAAAGAATATGTGCACCCCAATGTTCATTGCAGCGTTATCTATAATTACAAAGATTTGGAAGCAGCCCAAGTGCCCATCAGTAGATGAGTAGATAAAAAAACTGTGGTACATTTACACAGTGGAATGCTACTTGGCTGTAAAAAAAAAACGAAGGAAATCTCCTTTTGCAACAGCATGGATGGAGCAAGAGGGCATTATACTAAGTGAAATAAGAGCTGTGTGCAATTTAAAACTCATGAATTATTTATTTCTGGGCTTTTTCATTTAACATTTTTAGATCTTGGTTGACCAAGGGTAACCAGGCTGCAGAAAGGGAAACCTCAAGTAATGGGGACTACATTAATTCTTGTGTCAATCTCTTTTTCAGAAGACCCAGGATGAGGTAAGGTAACATTTCCAAATTATTCACATTTATAACAGGATTTTCAATATAAAAGATCTCATATAGAATATTTCTATCCATTTAGACGACAGTTTCCAAACACATGACCACACATACACATTCCTCTGGGGCAGGAGCCGCAGCAACGGAAGCTGTAGGTGGATGCCTGGGGGATCCATTTTGCAGGTGTAGATGCTCTCTCTTGCCTACAGTGCCACCTCGAATGCATGTTATTCTGCCTCATAGCTGATTTAAAGCTCTTCACAGCAATACTCAGAGCCTCCTGCCAGAGATTTGCCCTTTGTTTCAAATTTATTGTGCATGTTGCTAAGAAAGCTGAGGGTTCTTGTACTCTGCAGTCAGGAATTCCTTCTGTAATTTATTCCTGTGAGGTTTGTTTTCCACACCAGCAACTAACTTTCCAACACCAGCTGGGTGTCCAAAAACTTAACTCAGTTCTGACACAATCGACCTGGAAGTAGTGTCAGATCCGGTAAGTTAAAGGACTCTGCCCCACCAGACTGCTCCCACTTCAGACACCAGTTTAAAAGGGAGTGTCTGGGCTACTACCCACGCTTCTGCTGGACTGACTCTAGATTCAGGGATTCCCACACCCCCTCCCCCAAGTTCGGTTATTTGCTAGAATGAATCACAGACCTCAGAAAAGTACTTTACTTATGTTTACTGGTTTATCCTAAAAAATACACACAAACAGCCTGATGGAAGAGATGCAGAGGGCAAGATGTGGGGCGGGGGTAGGGCGTGGAGCTGCCCTGTCCCAGTGCCCTGCCCCCCCAGCGCCAGGCTGTGCTCACCAACTTGGAAGATCTCTGAGTCTCACTGTTAAGAGTTTTTATAATCCAATTTTCAGGTCTTCCACTCTCAACACTACAGGTTAGGGTGGTTTGCGGGGATGGAGTTGAAAATGCTGACCCTTTAACCAAGTCTTCGGTCTCTCTGGTGTCCAGCCTCATCCTGAAATTATCTGGGGGTTCTATCCTGAGCCACCTCATCAGCATAAACTCAGGTATAATCAAAGGAATTCGACATGCATAACAGTAGACACTTTTTTTTCTATTTTGTTTTTTATTTTGTTCACTAGATTCTACATATAAGTGAGATCATATGGTATTTGTCTTTCTTTGACTGGCTTCACTCAGCATAATCCTCCCTAGGTCCATCCATGCTGTCACATGTGCTAAAATTTCCTTCTTTCTTACAGCCAAGTAGTGTTTCATCGTGTAAACACCCCACAGCCTTTTTACCCACTCACCCACTGATGAGCACTTCAGCTTTCCTAAATCTTGGCTGCTAGAGAATGAACTCACGGGCTCAGTTACTCTCAGATGTACTCCCAGAAGTAGGATGACTGGGTCATAGGTAGTTGCATTGTTCTCCGCAGAGGCCGCACCAGTCTGCATTCCTACCAGCAGTACACAGGGTTCCCTTTTCTCCACACCGTCAGCACTTGTTGCTTGTTCAATTTTTGGTAAAGATTTTATTTATTTATTTTTAGAGACAGGGGAAGGGAAGGAGAAAGAGAGGGAGAGAAACATCAACGTGTGGTTGCCTCTCTCGGACCCCGCACTGGGGCCTGGCCTGCAACCCAGGCATGTGCCCCGACTGGGAATCGAAACAGCGACCCTTTGATTCTCAGGCTGGCACTCAATCCACTGAGCCACACCAGCCAGGGCTGCATGAGTTTTTACAATGTTTTGAATATTTACCCCTTATCAGATATTATATACCATCCTAATAGGGAAAGGAGGAAAAGGACGCTGATGGGAAAACAAATGACTGAGGAAAGATAAATAAGCCCTTAGGAGAATTGATGGGAGCCACGTTAGTTTGTTACATCAGTTTAGGTGATTTCTTACCCTGGACTCACATGAAGGGAGTCACACTTCTCTGGCTGTGGAAGTCCCAGGGAGAGGGTTTATGGCATTTGAGTTCTTTTCGCAGGCTCTGTTTTTAGGCAGATAAGGGGAAGTTCAGCAAAAACCTCTTCCTGCATCTGCTAATTCTCAAATATCTTCAGATCAAAATAATCCTTATAACACAGTGGTATGTTTTGAACCTCTCCAATCATTACAGGGGAGAGGGTGGGATTGGACAGGAGATGTAGGCCCGGCCGGAGAACAGCTGCTGGTTTTCTAGACGTCCTTCCAGGTTGTCCTCCTTGGCTGAGGTTGGGGCACTTGGGGCCTCTGCTCCTTATCAGCCTTGCTCAGGGCTAAGCTGGAATTAGTCCTCCACCTCCCTGCAGCCCCTCCCTCGTGGTGCCTGGCTAGACTGCAGGCTGCACTGGAGCCTCTTGCACGAGTGAAGTAAGCTGGGATGGGGGAGGGGAGTCGTGGCTAGGCTGATCTGGAAAGCTTCTCTCTTCTACATGACTACGCTGTGGAGCGTGTGAAATGAAATAAATATGTTTTGTAATGAAATAAACTTTGTATTTATCAAATAAAAATATTACACCTCCTATTTTGCGCTATTCAACTATTTTAAGTTTTAAACACAAATAAAACCTCTAAGTTGTCACACAGGGTGGCAGAATTGAAGTATTCAAGTTCCATTTGTCTTTACAATCACTGTGCTACCCGTGCTTATGTAGAACCCACTGTGTAAAGAGAGGAACATGTGCCACAAGGACAGGGACGGGAGTGGCCCTGAGAGCACAGAGGGACAGTTGGGAACAATGAACAAAACCCGCGCTGTGGCTCTCCCTGCACATGTGTAGCAGCATGATCTGCATGAAAGTTCATGTAGAATACAACATTTCCTAATGAATAAGCAATAAAAGGGTGCTAATTTGAAGCTTATTTTATTTATCACAAAAAATCAACAATAGTTGTGCAATTGTTTAGAACTTTAGCCAATAAAAGGCTTTTTCAGAGAGCAGTATTTTATCACTGACATGGGTTAGAACTGCCAGCAAGCGGTGAGAAAAAAAAGCTGATAGGCTTTAGTCTATTTGATTATTGTTTTTAAATTCTCTGCATATCATACCCACCATCCTGACCTTCATATGCCATTAGCACAAGCTGTCCCCAACCTCACATCCACCCCAGGCCCATCACCTGTCACCCTTGACTCAGAAGGTGGCTGGCCACATTGCTGGGACACCAGCCCTAAGGCAGAGACTGCTTCCTGCTTTCTCTGATCTTCAAGACTTCACCACCCCCACTCCACCCCTTGGCTTAGCCCAATAGTTGACTTGGGATAAGCTCTTGGAGATGGTTCAAGTGGGGAAACTAAGGCTGCTAGAGGGAAGGGACTTCTCCTGGGGATGAAGATAGAGCAGGAACTTGACCAGCTCCAAGCCCCTGTGACTGCTGAGATCCAGCCAGTGGCCGGACAGGAGGGGAAGGGAGGCCAGGGAGTAGGGGCTGGGGCAGGCAGGGTTGATTTGCAACTTATATGAAGAGGCCCCTGCTGCGTTAAACCCAGAGTGGCCTCACCTATAGGACAGGACACAGGAAGATCCCTTCCGGCACACACAAGCTCTGCTGTGCAGTGTCACAGAACCCCACTCCCACTCAGTGCCTGTGCACAAAGCAGCTGCGCCCTTCCGGAGCCTGGCTGTGAGCAGTTCTCCCCGGGGCGGGGGGTGAGGCCGGCAGCACAAGAGGGGCAACTCACCTGAATGGCACGTGTGGGTTTTGAAAATGTAGGCTCTTTACTCACCTTGGTGCAGGAAGCACTAGGCAGAGGTGAGGCTCAGCCCAGAAGAGTCTGAGGGGACTGTAGATACCAGTCCTGCCTCCACCTGGTTGTAAGAATGAGAAGTCAGATGACAGGAGCTGAAATAGAAATGGAGATGGGGGAAGGGCAAGCCAAGGGCCAACTGCTGATGGCCAGATGAGAGGCCTGACCTGAGAGTGGGATATCCAGGCCATGCCCAGGACCCCTGCCCCATCCCTCCAGTCCCTAGCCCTCTGTCAGACAGGCCAGCTAGCATCTGGGGAAGCGATATGCTTCCTGGCCATCCTCCCAGAGTAAGGTCCTTCTCATCAGCTGGGGCCCCTCTGGGCCCTTCCAAACCCTCACAGCCCTGCCCTGTCAATGGGTTAGTCTACTTGCACTTCTTCACTGGCAGAAAACTCATTAGCTCCCAACAGCATATCACTGACCCCTGGCTCTGCTGAGAGAAGGTATTTCTTCTTTTTGAGCTGGAACCTCTCTCCCTGGAATTCACTCCATTGGCCAGCATGGCCCCAGATACTGTTGCAGAGGCAAAAAACTTTTCCTTTCTTCCCTTTTAGGGTTTTGGCTGATCTAGTAATTAGATTGACATTAATACAGATTAACAGGAGAAAAACAAGTTTTGTACTATGGGAGCCCAATAAAAATATGAGAACCCCACAGTCAGGTAGTTGAGGCTTATGTACCATCCTGAGCTAAGGAGAAGGGGTCCAGGGCCTGGGGCTTCAGAGGGGAGGAACACAAGTCACAGGAAGATGAAAAGAGCAGATGTTTGGTAAATAAATGTTTGCCCTGCCATACAGATAAGTCTTTCTGATACAATAAATTATCTCTGCCAGTAGCTCTCTTCCTGGTACTGGCCCCCTAAACTAAATTCTTCTAGGCAGTTAAGGGGATTTTAAAAGCTCTTCTTGAGTCTGCTGGGCCCCAGTTGTCTTCAGTTCAAAATAACCCACATGCCAAAGTGGTACATTCTGCCCTGGCCAGTGTGGCTCAGTTGGTTAAGCATCGTCCTGTAGACCAAAGGGTTTGATTGCCAGTCAGAGCACATGCGTAGGTTGCAGGTTTGATCCCTGGCGGGGGCACATGTGAGGGGCAACCTGTCGATGTTTCTCTCCCTCTCTTCCTCCCTTCCCTCCTCTCTAAAACAAACAAATAAAAACCACATTCTGGGGTGGTGTATTCTGCTCTCCCTCACCGTCAAAGCTATGGGGCCAGTGATGTGGGGTCTGCCCTACCAGTTCTGGGTTGCGGTCAGGTCTTCCCAGCCTCCCCAGCCTCCAAAGTCAGTTCTGGTTTTTCATCACCTCATGTTTGCTGGAGGTAAATAAGCTCCCTGTCACTGGGGGGACACAAGCCAAAGCTAGAGACCAGACTGTCAGAGGTCTGACAAGTGTCAGGTGGGAACTGGATATAGATCCTCCTGGGAGTTCCTGAGCCCTGGGACAGGTGGGACAGAGACAGGGGAGGCGGGAGTTTGGGATCACATTCTGGAAGGCGAGACTCAGGACCAACAGCTGACTAAGTTGTTCTCACCTTTCCCTAAAGGAAGGAGAAAACGCCTCCTGAAAACAATGCCATGCCTGCCAGCTGCCCTGGGGGTGTTCAGCCTTGAGCTCAGGGCCCCAGATGGGCAGGGAATGCAGAAGGCCCAGCCTGGAAGAACCCAGGACCATCTCCTCCCACACACATGCACACACACATGCCCACGCCCAGCTCTGGCCCTGCTCTCCCCACATATAGGAGGATACTCACCCTGCCTTGGTTTACCTCTGTGCTGCCTACAGGGGCCTGCAGACCACCCCACCCAAACACTAGAAGATGCCAGTGCGCAGGGGTACACACTCCTTCAGCTAGACTCAAGAAAACACTCCCAAGGCCACACACAATGACTCAGGCAGAGTGGGTTCCAGGTTTGGGTGAGCTTTGGGAGTAGGACTGAAGCCTCAGGGTCGAGCACTGCAAAGCTATGTGCAAAGTGAAGAATGAGCAGGGCTGAGGGGGCATGGTACTGAGACCTATGCATGGAGATGGGGACTCACGCCCACTGAACTCCACCTCACCCCCATGCATACAGAGAGAACCCTTTACTGCCTTGTCAATCCTGGTCTCACAACAGTGCTAATTTTCACAGCCAACTCCTATCAGGCAGCTGAAGTTTAACCCACCTGCTTATGCCTGGCCTTTCCCAGAGTCCTTTAGATCTCTCTGGAAAAGGTAAGGTGATCCCCCGGATAGGCCGTGGTGGGGCTGCACATACACATGAAGAGTGTGGACTGACCCCAGATCATCACTTCCTCAAGCCTGAGGTCCAGTTTGAGTCTCTCATGACCCAGCAGGACCTCCAGGCCTCCTGAGATCAGATTTCTGTTCTAACCCAACTCCACCCATACCAGTCCTGGAGAGGTGAGGATGCTCTGATGTTCTGGGCTAGTTGGCTTTAACTTATCTGGAAATTGGTAGAGTATCTTTGGGAAAAACAAAATGTATTCACTTGGGTCCTCGGTAAAAAAAACAAATTTGAGACTTTCGGCCAAGATGGAGGAGTAGGTAGACACACTGTGCCTCCTCCCACAACCAAAATAAGGACAACAAAAATTTAGAAACAAAATAACCATAACTGACAGAAAATTGAACTGTATGGAAGTCTGACAACCAAGGAGTTACAGAAGATGCATTCATCCAGACCAGTAGGAGGGGCAGAATTGGGCGGCCAGGCAGAGAGGGGTTGCAGCAAAAAAAAAAAAAAGCAGTGGCTGGTGGACCCCTGGAGCATGAAGCAGCAGTTGGCAGACCCAGTGAGGTGGCAGACTGTGGAGGGGCGTGGCACGCAAGGTGGCTGGTGGAACCGGGTGGTTCCACATTCATGCACAGATAAACCAGGAGAGGCTGGGGAGCAAGACAGACTGCGCAACCCAGGGCTCCAGCATGGGGGAATAAAGCCTCAAAACACCGATGGAAAACACCTATGGGGGTTGAGGTGCCAGACAGACTCCCAGCCTCACAGGAGAGTTCATTGTAGAGACCCACAGGGTCCTAGAATATACACAAATCCACCCACATGGGA
>PVIA01009439.1:0-61177 GCA_004024845.1 Tonatia bakeri | reverse complement strand
GAAGGAGCTCCTACCCTTTGCAACAGCATGGATGCAACTGGAAAGCATTATGCTAAGCGAAATAAGCCAGGCAGTGAAAGACAAATACCATATGATTTCACCTTTAACAGGAACCTAAACAACAAAACAAAGAAAGAAGCAGGGTATAGTCAAAGACACTGCATTAGAGGACAGGTGGAGAGTGACCAGAGGAGAGAGAAGAGGGATTTCGGGGGAGAGGGGGAAGGGTTTACAGGAACAAAGTTAAAGGGCACATGGATAAAAGCTAGGGGGAGGGTGGTAACGGGAGGGAGGTGGGGTGGGGGAGTGGGAGGGCTTGATTGGGAGTAAAGGGGAGAAAACTGTACTTGAACAATCATTAAAATTTAAAAAAAAAATAAAGTGGCAGGGACCTGTCCGGGGATTGACAAATTACAACCATTGTCTGTTTGTGTAAGTGATGGGATATTGAAGCACAGCCACGCCCATCCCTGTCTGTGTTGTCCATGGCTGCTTTCATGCCCCGAGGCAGACTCGAGTATTTACTGCAGCCTGTATGGCCCACGGAGCCTGAAATATCTTCCATCTGTCCCTTTACAGGAAACACCCGCCGACCCCTGATTTATACCATGAGTCAGAGCCTGGACCCTGCAAACAGGGTCCCCCTATCTAAGGGTCTGCAGTGAAACGAAACCCAAGCAGAATCTGTGTGTCTCCGAGTAATAATTCTTGCTCTCGGCAGTTTACGCTTCACTCTCGCAGCTTCAAATATATTTTAGTGCGCTACAATAAGCATGAGACCTGGCCTGGGTCCACGTGGCTTCACGCAGGAGAAAACCCAGCCAAGTCTGAAAGCACTAAGCGGGCCCAGAGGAAATGGAATAAGCTAGAAATTTGTTGTTTCCTTTTCATTAGGTTTAAGTGAGAATTATGTTCTTTAGCAAACTCTCAGTGTGGGCAGGTGACAATTTTTGCAGGTATTATTTTTTCCTCTCTTTTAACTTGTGCAAATGCAGGTCTCTGTTTTGTTTCACATTTGTTACAATAGCTGCAACCCAAGGCTTAAAGATAATGTTGTTCTCACCTTCAGAAAAAAAAAAGGTTTCATTTTGTAGTCTCTGGAGAAAGTCCTCGGATGAACTTTCTATTGCCTCCCATTGTTTACCAGTCACCTAAACTATTTAGATTAAATTAGATATATACCATCTTATATCTCTTTTTCCAGAAAATAGATCTTTGGTTTTTGTTTTCCCCCCTCTCTCCCCTCAATAGTAGAAATCTTCTGAAATCTGAAACCAAATGCACAAACACATTATTACTCCTGTGGAGACACCCACAACACACACATTTGTTTTTTTTCTAAACAAGAAAAGTGTCATAATAGTTTTGATGCAAATACAGTGTGGGGCAAAAGTAGGTTTGCAGTTGTTTGTATGGAAAGTAATACAATAATTAATAAGAAACACCAGAGGAAACTCTGCTTCACATACAACTAAGGACCTACTTTTTCCCACCATGGTATACATATGCACACGTACATGCATTTGGTAAGGGAGACAAATTGGCTATTCTAAGTATGATTGCTTTAAAAAGAGAGGACTAAAAATAAACACCAATAAACACAAACAAAAATAAAAACAGAAAAGCCCTCTTCATGAACTTTTATTTGACCTCTTGGCGCTCTATCAGTCTTAACCCTGGTTTGCTTACTGAGCATCCCTCCTGTCCTGCCTGTCTCTTCAGAGGCTGCCCCAGTCCCAGTCAGGGTGGCTGGTCCACAAGTCGCTGCCTGAACTTGTCCGGCCTCCTGGCCTCCCTGAAATGTTTTGCAGCTTTCACTTCCCTTTGCAACCAGCCCTTGTCGTTGCCCTTTGGGGGAAGGGAGCAGAGGAAGAGAGAGAGGAGAAACATGGTGCCTGGATTTGGTCTGCTCACTCACCAGTACTTCCCAAATTTAGTCTCCCCCCAGCCAGCATCCTGATCATGCCATACCTGAGTATCACCTCTACCCCTATTTACAGATCATTTTCTCAGCCACTGTTTATTTTACCTCAGTGTGAACTTTCGTCTTGTTCAAGGTAACTGTCTAGATAATAATGGGCTTTATGCTTTTTTTTTTGCCATTGCTCAGTAAAATGTAATCAGAGCTATGATCATAAAGAGTTTAGATGTATCCCTGTTCCACGTCCCACTGCATCCCCTTCTTCTGGGGCTTGCACTATCCAAGGCTTTGAGCGGGAACACACAGTGGACTACATTCTTCCAGATTTTTCATAAACCACAGGTTGCCTTTCCCAAATCCCTCCAAATGATTGCTGGTCTGTTTCAAAGTGAATAAAATTGATCCCAGGGGGATGAAAAGTTCAAGTTGAATTTAAATGTTTTTGCTCAGAAATGACAGTATTTAAATCCTCTTCTTTTATTTCTTCTTTTTTTCCTGCCTCCTCCCCCATATACCCTGTTTTCTGCCCCCACTCTATGAGACCCTTCTGCTTTTTGAATAATAACATGCAATTTCAGATTTAGGATCTATTATCTGTAAATCTCAGCATAATGCTCTCAACTCCTGCCTTTCTCCTGAGTTCATGGCTTCCTCCTCCTCACCCCCAGCTCTGCGAGGCTGTAAAAGATTGCACTTCATTAAGTTATTTGTATAATGAGTTCCAGTGGCCAGGGAATACAGAGTTAAAAAGGTGATCTCACTAAAAGTAATTAGCATAAGACCTGCTGGACCCTTAGAAGGGACTGGATCGTAATCAATAGCAATATGATTACACCCATGCAGCAATTATAAATTATTTAAAACACTACCCCTAGGTTACTGACTAGTTGCCTTTAAATTAAATTCTCTGTCAATAATTGATGCAAAGAATTAATGTGAGAACACCTTCAGTTACTGAAACTTTTTTTAAGGTGGCCTAAGATATCGAACTGTTACTCGTCATTAGCAGCTGGGCTGTCTGTTTGCGGTAATATCCTTCTTTGCTAAATTTGTCCAGAAAGACTCTCAGATCTTGAAAGATGACAAATGATTCTGAACCTACTGCTGGATAATCCTTGAAGGACACAAAGCCCCTGTAGAAATTTTACAGGTGCAGGCGAAAGAAAAAATAACAAGCCCCTCAATGATAACTGATTTTATTTCTCAGTCAAGTTTCACGACTGTATAAACAGACTTGGTTTTCTCGATGATGTTTCTGTCTTTGATACGGCCAGTACAGGTCAGAGAAGGTCTTACCTACTAGAGCACTCATGGTCTGTGATATTTAAGCAGTCAACAATCTTTTTTAAAAACCCAGGCCTACAAGAACATAAAAAGTGTGTCTTCGATGCAATGTGCTACTTTCCTCTTTAGTGAATGCTTTCTGTTCCTATCTGAACACTGTCACTGGCATATCGTTGTTTCTTCTTCCACACTAATTCTCTACTACCAACGAGAACAGTGGAATCTAGACAATTATGTGAGACATTAAGGATTAGAAAATAAGTCGTCCATTCACAACTTGGCTCCTGTCTGATGTCACCAGGCAAGAGGTGCTCAGGGGACATGCATGATGCAAGAGAGGAACCACGCTCTAAACTAAGGAATGGGCTTCCCTCATTTCTGTTTCCTAAGCCAGGCCCCATGCTTGTGTACACAGCCTCGTAAGGTGGCATCTCTGTCCTCAGGCACTCACAGGCCGGTTAACAGGCAATGTCCTTGCCTTCTCCCTTAGGGACTGACAGGGAACCCCCAGAGTTCTCTGGTAACCAGAGCAAGGGACCTCAAAGCAGACCGTAAGGAAGGTTAGAGAAGCTTCTCGAATTGAGAGTCCCCCATCCCCATTTTGATGTGTAAACAGCAGTTACCCAGGCTCCTCCCACACTGAAGTGAAACAGAATGACTCACTCCAAGGCTGTGACTTGAGGAAAGAGAGGTCCCTCTTTGACCGTCCTGTGCTTGAAATGAGGCGTGACATTCTTTTATGTCTCTCAAGCTCCAGCACTGTTCCAGGTCGAAAATGTCAACCCCTCACCTTTCTGCTCTTGTATCTAGTTTGGATAGGCTATTGTTGTGGGTCCCCCATTTTCAGTATTTATTTTTATTTTTATATAGTCTAGGTTGACTTCTCAGTTACTTTCTTTTGCTTCTTAGGAAACCATCTCCAAGCAAAAACATGTACCGGAAATGGTGGGGTGATACGTATGGGCACTTCCCACTCCCATCCCCTCTCCTCCCCGCACCCCCACAGGGCTGCCATTTCAGGTTTTCTTGCAGCCACTGTCTTGTACACCCTTCTGTCTTCTTCCTGCCCCGGACACTCTTCAGTTCGGGACACCAGGCTGCTCACAGAGGGCCTGTCAAGCGCTGCTCTGAGCTGATTAGCATCCCTCTCGTTCCCAAAAATGCCCTTCCTGTTCTGCTCTGTGCTGTGCCTTCCTCTGCATCTCTGATCTTCACCTTCACACTGTCTGTTCACACAGGGAAGAGGAAACTGGACTCAAAGGGTGTCTTCTGTTTTCCAGCAGCCTGGAACGGGTCATCTTGACAGGGCCTTTGCGTCGATGCACAGTATTTTCCTTGATGAGGCCCTCGCTGGCTGAGCACGTCTGTGTGGTGCAGTCGGGTGCCAAGCGCTCCCAGATGCCACAGAGTAAATGCCTTTGTTGTGGCAACTTTTAATGTTTACTTTCACTTCCCAGTTAGATTTTATCTTTTAATTGTAGAAAATTACGCACCACACACACACACATATACACACACCTAACCGTTGTGTTGTTGGGTGTGCAGGATACTTTGGATTCAAGCCTATCGAGGTTCCTTTGTCAACTCCAGCTGAGCAAAGGACACCGTCCCCTTTACCAACTACAATATTGAACATCAAAGTTATTGATTTTCAATGGTACTTAAACATGTAGATAATAAAGTCCTAGACTTTTGGGGGTAGGATCCAAATTATTGTTTGTGGGCAACATTTCTGCTAGTTGGACATAGGTAGAGTTTGGAGACCAGCTTTTTCTGCTCTCCCTAATTCATTGCCACAGCCAAAGTCAGCCTGATTCTAACTTTTAACTAAAGGCACTTGTTTCCTTTTTATTTCCATGAAAGAAACTGATTCGAGTGTCTCGGGAGCAGCGTGGTTCTCACACCTGCCCAGCCTACTCATGTGTCTGTCTCTCAAGGCTGAGCGAGGCCGTGGGAAGAATAGAGAGGATAGAAGGGCACCCTAGAGCTAAACAGGGTTGAAGAAGAAGACAGAAACTGTGCCTAGCAGATGTTTACAAGCACATGAACTTGACCTTCAGACCCTAGGATGGGCGTGCTTCGGTTTTCCACATTACCCTCTTTTGAGAAAAACGGTGACTAACTGAGCATCGAGCATAACTCACTTCTCAGAATTTTCAATCCAAAATTAACTGATGACTGGACCGATTCTGATTACCATTGTTCCAGCGATCCACCCAGGCACCCAGTGACTCGCTGTGCAGAAGGCAGCGATCCTACGCATCCCGCTTGCGGCCCAGGGAGCCTTGCTTCCCATCATGCCACCACGTGCCTGTTTACGAGAACTCGCCAGTGTTCTAAGTATTTGTCTTATCTTGGCAGTGTGATGAGGAAAATAAACTCAATGGTTTGCCTTAAATGTTTCCATTGTGACGGTAGGTATTAGAGATGTGCTAAAGTGCAGTATCCGCTTCTTCAAACCACATTTCAAAGTTGATAGCATCACCGGACTAAGAACACTTTGCAAAAAAGCTGGGTCTACCCAATTAAGAGAAATAAAATCTGCCTGTTCATGAGTGGGTTGGCCTTACTTCCTTGTGGGTTTCTTTCCTTTTATCAATTAAGTGTTCTTTAGAAAAGAACTCTTTGGCACACACGACCCCTTCCTTTCTGGTTCCTGGTAGCCTCCAGACACAGTGGTTTACGGAAGAGAGGGTGTGTGTCGTCCTGTCAGTGTAGGCAGAGCCTTGTGACATGGCCTGTTCCGTCACATGGTGGTGATGACAGTGGCCTAGCTCTCACCGCAAGGCTTTCATCCAGTGACTTCTTGTGTTCTTCCAGTCTGCCATTCTGCCACCCCTGAACTTGCTGCCAACCCTTAACTTGTTGCCAACTTCGCACAGTACACAGGAGACGACCTGTTCACCTTTAGGTGTGAACAGGGAGCAGTTGAAGAAGACGGCACTGATACCCTGCCCAGTGTGACAGGGCATGCCCGAGCAGGACAGAGCTGTCATCGCAGCTGTTTAACTCTCCACTATTATTGGGTGGGCTGTTGCCATTGAAAAGGCGTGTTGGTCAGGTAGATGGAAGAGCACAAGACCTAAGTGCACCGCAGTGCTGGGCAATTCAGAGAGTCTAACAAAAATAAGTTCCCTTAAGAACCATGCCGGCTGATTCACAGTCCCCGGCTGTGTCAAGTTGAGCCACGTGCTCTTGTTCCAGGAAGCTCATACCCACCATTCTGAAAAGCTCTATCTTGCTTCACATCACCCTTGCATGCTCTTGAACTAAAGTATAAACTCATGAATTTGGTCCTGACATTAACATCCCAGGCTATAGATATTTGATTTGACACTTCCTTCAGGAAAAGAACAGTTATCAAACTTTGTATAGAAATTCTTTTTCACAGATGAGTAATCACCCACAGATATTTCTGAAAAGACACTGAAAAACACGCAGGCAATTGTTCTTTAAGAAAAATATAGAAACATTGATTTTATGAGAAGGAAATAGAAATACTGGTGGGAAAAATGTGCTAAATTATGTTTTAAAAAGAATTATGTATTTTCAGAATGTACTAACTCATTTAAAAAAAAGTCACCAGGGTTTTTTTTGTAGATCCACTCAGTCATCCTCAGAACTATGAGCCTGGAAAACGGATTCTGGAGTGACTGGCTCCCCAAGGCCAGGCTGTGCCGGCAAAGTTGCTGGAAATGGCTTGCAGGTGCTGCTGCTGGGAGCTGGGGCGCGGCCTGTGTGCTGTACAGCTGTTATCGCCCTGGAGCCCCACCACAACCATGCCGCTTCCCCTGCTTCTTCAGCTGAAGAAATTGCTGAGGCTGACCATTAACTTGCCCAAGGTCACATTGTTAATGAGAAGCAAAACCTCTGCAGTGACCTGGGACATCGAACTCCTCAGCCCGTTCTCTTTCCACCAGCATGATTTCCTCAGATAGTAATAAATAAACAATTTCATACGGAATCTTAAAATAAAACTTCTGAGCACTTTTGAGTATTGTATTACAAGACTAAAAAGTAAGGTGTGCTTTACTAATCACAAGCTTGACCTGTAAAGTAATGTGACTCTCTTGGCAAATGTGCGTGCGCGCGCGCGTGTGTGTGGTTGGGGGTGGGGAGGCAGAGGAAAGGGAGCATATGTATACATACACACATAGATGTATCATTGAGGTATACAATTTCATACCATAAAATTAACATATTTTAAAGGTACACTTCTCTGGATTGTTGGCAAAGGTGCATATGTATACACCCATGGAATCACCACCATAATTAAAATAGAGAACATTCCTACGACCCCAATCAATTCCATTATTCTCATTTCCAATACATCCTTTCACTCCCACAGACAAATACTGTTCTTATTTCTGTCACCATAACTTAGTTTTACCTGTTTTAGAACTCCATTTAATGGGATTCGTACCCGTTTGTGTGTGTGTGTGGCTTCCAATGCTCAACATCATGTTTCTGAGACTCATTCACGTTGACGTGCACGTCAGTAGTTTTCTTGGTCAAGGCCTAGCATGTCCCATGGCAGAAATATCCCACCGCTGGTTTGTCCAGGCCCCTGCTGGTGAGCACTGGCTTGCTGCCGTTTTTCGGCTATCAAGAATAAAGTTGCTGTAACAATTCTAGCAGAAGTCTTTTTGTGCACTTATTTTTATTTCTTTTTGATAAACACCTGTCTGTAGAATTGGTGGCTCTTTCAATATGCGTGTTTAACTTCTTAGTTTCTGCCAAGCAGTTGTCTAAAGCAGCTGTACCATTTTAAACTCCCACTAGGAGTGTGTGAGAATTCAGGTTGCTTCACATACTCACCAGTATGTGGTATTTTCAGTCTTTTTAATTATAGCTATTCCAGTGGGTGTAAAATGCTATCTCTTGGAGGTTTTATTTTGCATTTTCCTGATGACTAATGTGTCTTTTTATGATCTCATTAGCCATTCATATATTTTCTTTCTGTGTAGTCCTTGTTCACATATTTGGCCATTTGCAAAAAAATGAGTTATTATTGAGTTGTAGGGGTTGTTTATATATTTTAGATACAAGGGTGGTTTTTTATATATATTGTGAATTTTCTCCTAATCTATGTTTTCTCTTATTTACTGCTTAATGGTGTCTCTGAAAGTGGAAAGTTCTAATCTTGATAATGTCTAGTTACCTCCTTTCTTTTATAGTTAGTGTTCTTGAGTTCTCAGAAATCTTTGCCCATCTTAAGGTTGAAAAGATATTTTCCTATATTTTCTGCTAGAAGCTCCATAGTTTTAGTTTTTACATTTAGGTCTGTGTTCTATGTCAAATTAGTTTGCGTACATGGTGTGAGGTGTGGATGAAGGCTCATTTTCCTCCGTGCAGCTCTTCAGTTGTTCCCTCACCATTTGTTGAAAAACTAGTGTCTTTATTGAGTTTTCATTACTCCTTTGTTGAAAATCAATTGGCTATATATTTGTGGATCTATTTCTAGACTCTCTATTATGCTCCATGGATCTTGTTTTTCTCTTATGTCTATACCTATTGATTACTGCGGCTTTACAGTAAATGTTGAAGTTAGGTAATGTAAGGATTTCAACTTTGTTCTGCATTTCAAGATTATTTTGATCTTTCTAGATACTTTGCTGCTTCACAGAAATTTTAAGATCACCTTCCTAATTCCTTCGAAAAGGCCTACTGAGACTTTATTTGGTTTGCTGTTGAATCTGTTGATGAATTTGAGGAGGACTGAAATCTTAATAAAACTGAGAATTATAACCTTTGAGCTGGTGCCTCTTTATTTAGGTCTTCTTTAATTTCTCTCAGCTATGCTAGATAGTTTTCAATACAGAGGTCTTGTAATTTTGTGGTTAAATTTGTTGTTAAACACTTAGCTTTTATGCTATTGTAAATGATGTTTTTAAATTTCTTTTTTCAATTGTTTTTTGTTGATATGCAGAAATAAAATCAGTTCTAGTGAGTTGATCTTATGTCCTGTGATTTTGAATTTCATTTATTAGTTTCTTTTTTCTAAGATTCCATAAGATTTTTCTGTCCCCAAATAAAGATAGTTTTAATTCTCCCACCTGATTTGTATAGCATTTGTTCCCTTTTCTTGTGTTGATACATCGGAAGAGCCACCAGGAATGTTGAATAGAAGTGTAGAGGGCAGACATCAATGGCTTATTTCTCCATTATCCACACACACACACCAAACACACACACACACGCACACACACACACACACACACACACACACACACACGATGCTAATTGTAGGTTTTTAGTACCGGTTCTTTATCGGATTGAGGAAGTTGCATTTATTTCTAGTTTGCTGAGAGTTCTACTATATACAGGTGTTTATATTTTATATTTTTCTTACCACTACCAGTGTACTGAAGGGAGTTTAGCTCCGTGATGCTGGATCCTGACTCCAAACCTTTGAGCTGCCTGGAAACATGGCCGAGAAGCTGTTTATTTCCTCCGAGTCAGTTTCCTTGTGTGTAACTGGAAAATGTACACACAGACCTCTCCTAGTGACTGACACAGAGTAAGCACTCCGTAAATGTTAGCTATTCTCTTGCTATTATGGCACTTATGGAAAAATGGAGTTTGTATTTTAACATCATGAAGAACCCTTAATGCTGAACACTGAGAACATTAACCCTACCTGCCACTGTCAGCTTGCAACACAAGATATAACCACTAGTTTTTTGGCAGCATTTTACAGATACCCAGAATGAATCTACTGTTTCATATCCCACTCTTCCAGCTTTAAAAGTTGAAGTAGATCTGTATGATTCCTGAGAAACTAGCTTTAAGATGAAAATCTTTTATATTTGTTCTGTAGCTTGGAAAACTGGTGCATGGTCTGTTTTGTTCCACTGGCTCCTAAGGTTCAGGTATTAACATAAATACAGCCCATTAACACTTGTTCCTCTCTGTCAGGACATAAATTAAGTCTGCAGGTGTTCCATGAAGCTGTACCCTTGGTACTAATTAAGCCTTGATAATTAGGTTTGTTAAATTCAGGACTTTAAGCTTATATTTCCTCTTTGGGTTACCAACACAGAGATGTGCAACACAGAAACCCTCCCCCAACCTTTTTATTCCTGCAGAGCACTTTGCTGCTCTTTCTCCATTTTAATTCGTTCATTCACTTATTTCTTTATTATTGACTGATTGAGAGAGAGACAGAGACAGATTTGTTGTTCCACTTCCCAATGCATTCACTGGTTGATTCTTGTCTGTGCCTGGACCTGGGATCGAACCCACACCCTTAAAGTATCAGGATGATGCTCCAACTAACTGAGCTACACAGCCAGGGCCTATTCATGTAGTTTTTACACAAAAGAACCGCTAACAAACCCTTCACCATTTTGCCAGTGAACAGTGTAAACCTTGGAGGAGATCTATACTCTTGTTGATGACGAGATTAAAGTCTGGTCTTCTCCTGTGTCCTGTCAGCAGCACTGAAGTGGAAAGTTTCCAGCCTGGTTCCTCCGTGTACTGAACACACCCGAATCGTGCCTTCCACCCCAGTGACTGTCACTCAAGAACGCATGTTATCGTCGTTAAAAACGATGCACATAATCAGCTCAGCCCCTGAGCAATTTGTATTTTTCTCCTTAAATAGGAGACATTTTGTTATTAGGGATGTAATATTTTAAAATGAAGAGATGCTCTCTAGCTCTCAAAAAAAAAAATCACAGCCGTTCCGATTCTCACCGGAGTTTTTGAACAGGCATCCTTATTTGGAGGACTAAGAGGGTATTTTGTGTCTGTTGGGTTATTTGCAACCAGCACACAAACCACAAAATCATCTAATCAAAATAGATTTTCTCTCCAGTTCATCTTTCCTCTTTGGCTGCATTATAAATCTGTTACTCATCAGATCCTGTGTTTGGTGAATGCCATTTTTCATCTTGAATAAGTGGAATCATAAAAACAACTCTATTAGTGCTGCTTTCAATAATATTCATGGTGCTCGTACTAACTTAATAGCCTCTCTTCTTTTATTTGAAGGATATTAAATAAAATTACACTTTTAATCAGAAGCATTTTTCTTTAAAAAAGAACAGTTTATACTGCAGGAGATTGCCGCAATACAAATCCGTTTTATGTTTTCTTTAGCATTCGTGCCCCAAGAAGACCAGTGATTAACCTCCCTAAAAGACTTCCGGTTTTCGAGAACACTCCTATTTTGCAGTTTCAAAGAACTCATTCCTCAGAGTGGGCCACCCCTCTCTTTTTGGATCCAACCCCTCTCTTAGAGTTTGTTTACATGTAGAAGCTCCAAATTTCTCCGTCAAGTGTGGGCCTTGGAGTCCAAAGTGTGACTCATGTCCCTCCCCCTGGTGACAGTGGAGAGGAAGGAGACACAGGTGAAGAGATGGACTCGGAAGGAAAGGGTTCAGCAATAATCCAAAGACTTACCTTTGTTTTGCTGAATGTGGGAGTGCAAATGATCAAAGGATATGTTTTTGCTAGGACAGACTATTTCATGAAAGTTCTAGAATATAACACATTATAGAGTATCTTTAGAGAGCCCTATTTAGATAGGAACAGGGAATATTTGTTTGAATTATTCTTTTTTTCTCCTTCCCTCTTCTCCTTCTGTTCTCCATTTTCTCTTTGTTCTGCCCCCGCCCCACCCCAAAACTAGCTGGTGGCCAGTGTTCTAAGCCCCGGTGTACAATCAAATGCTATCACTGCTCAGTGCAATGAAGGGGTGACAGGAATTCCCACAAGCGTCACCCACAAATCTGAGTGGCGTAAGCAAGCAGTGCCCCTCACTGTGGGGAGGCAGGAGATGAGGGAGGGGAAATGCTCTTGGTGTAGACCTAGGTGCTTGCTGCCAATTTCAGGGTAGGCTGGCGGTTCGTACCTCCTACGGCAAACACCTGAGATAGTTCTCTTCTTGAAACTCAGACCGTCTGGGAGCAGCCTCAGTTACGTTTGAAACACTCTTACATGCTCTACCGTGTCAACAACTTAGCCTCATTACTTTGCAATAAAACCCCACCAAGGCCCTTTGTATCTGTGTCGGAGCTGCTTCTGCAGCGCATAATTGATATTACAGGGAAGAGAAGTGCTCCGCGTAATATTATTCACCACGTGAAGAGTCACCACTGATTAATTACCTCAAGGACGAGGGGACGGTGACTTTCTCTTCACGTTGGAAGCCCCTTGCATCCCACAGCTCCATGTGGGGCAGGGAGGGAAGGCAAGGTCAAGAGGTGGGTGAAGAGCAGGGGTCAAGGCATTTCAGAATGTCAGGCAGCTTGTTGGCCCGCAGCATATCAGGCCTTCCCCAGTGACTGCAGCAGGGGCTTGGGCCAGAGCTACACCCCAGCACAAAATCTGATACCAGCTTCCAAATGCTCTTTCTTGCTCTCTTGGGCTGTGACCCACATGTCATGGCTAAGCCATCAGGCCAGGCTCTGCAGGGGCTACAAGACCAAAGCAACTCAGTATTTCCTGCTCAGTGAAAAAGACCAGCGCTTTGCTTAGTGGGAATCTACTTTCCCACCCACTGCCTTCTAAGAATGAAAGCAAATCTGTTGTGCTTTTTCCCCCCTCCAGTCTCAGCCTTGATTTGCATGGTTGTTTTTTCCCCTCCATCTAATTTTAGCTTCCCGATTAAAGAATGAGGGAAAAGTGAGTAAGGACTGGACAGATTTCTCCCAGTGCCTTGCAAAGCAGGAGTCCCTGCTGGGTCAGGCTCACGGTCCCGCAGCTGCCCTTTGGGACCTACCAGGAGACCTCACTGCAGGCACACAAGCACACAGCTTCTCCAGCTGCAGCTCCTCCTCCCTAAATGAAAGAGCGTGGGCAGGTCACCTGCAAGTTCCCGTCTAGCGTGGTCAGGTGAAGGGCATTTGTAACATAATTTGTCTAGTGCGACCATTGTTCATTCAACACCAAGAACTTCCCTGTGTGCAGGAAGAGATGCTGGGGGGCCCAGATGAATAAAACAGCATGGGGGAGCCTAGAAAACCAGGCTTGGAATGCAGTGGAAAGAGGATCCATAAACCCCCCTGGTGTACAAAGCAAGTCAGGCGCTAGTGCTAACCAAGGGCTGAGAGAGATTAGCCCAAACCAGAGATCTCTATCCCTCCTCACGCAGGTACACAGAAAAGAAGCTCTGTGGGAATTTCTAACCTGCTGCATTAGCTTTTGAGGAATGTAGGGAGGGAAAAAAAGATCGATAGTGACCGACAGTAGTATTTTTTTTAGGTATTGAAGGTTTTTGGTCTTTTATTGTAGACACTTTATTCCAGAAGCTTGATGTTTACAAAGTGTGAGCCTACAAGGAAAAGTTTATTGGTTTACATCAGTTGCTTTTCTGGCTGTATGTTTCCCTTCTCTGCTTCTTTTTCAACCCCAGCAGTGGGAGGTGATAGTACTGTTGGTCTCACAGGTGTGTCTGAGGGTTCAGAGATACTAACATGCAGCATGTGGGCTTAACATGCCACCTGGCTGGTGGTTATTAGCCAATAATTGCTCCAAAAAATTCCTAAACCATTAAGTTTCTTCCTGTTATTATTGATGCATGCACAGATTTAGCCAACACGCCAGCTCTGCGTTTACACTGTTGTTAATTCAGTGTAACCTACATGTGGAAGCTGGTGCAGTGACAACAGACCCCTAGAGTTTAACCTAGTTCAGTTCCTGCCTCACTCTTCGTCAGTCACTTTTCAGAGCTCATTTACTTTAACTGCAGAATGAGCTTGATAGTAACCAGGAGGCTGAGATTCGGGATAATAAAAAATTATAACTGTGTTAGCATCTACCATGTCCTGCCTTGGGTTCCTATGACGGT
Organism: Tonatia bakeri; assembly: GCA_004024845.1. Lineage (NCBI taxonomy): Eukaryota > Metazoa > Chordata > Mammalia > Chiroptera > Phyllostomidae > Tonatia > Tonatia bakeri. The sequence continues at coordinate 47,177 of PVIA01009439.1, read as the reverse complement.
GTTGGGCACTGGGGATTGTGCTATTTAGTTCTCAGAACTCTATGGTGCTAGTGTTACTATTCTCCCCTTACAAAGAAGGCCCTGAGGGTACAACATAGTCCACACAGCTAATGAGTGGAGATCCTCTGAGCCTGACAAATGGTTAAAGCCCCATAAGCTATAACCATCACATCAACAGAATACTTTTATCCTATTGGTCAACATTTTCTCTTTCCTAAAAGTAGGGAACCTGGAAAACCTTCCTGTAGAAAATTGTCATTAGACTGGCAACAGACACTAAGTCAAACTATTGCTATGACTTTTCTTTAAAGCACAAGTTGCAGATGTCATCTTAGATGATCTTGTAAATGGCCTTCTTGGGTCGGTTGCAAAAAAACCACACGTTTCTTTCATCAGGTTCAGCCTTCCTCACAGGTGCCTGTGCTCTGATTAGAATGACCACATCATTAATCATTCAAACTCAGACGTGTTTGAGAAAGGAAGGGGGCAGGTAATTATACTGGGAAAATGGGCGTAAATCAGGACATCTTGTCACTCTAACTATGACCCTCTACTTACCGCTTTCTAAAATTCTGGGACCTTTGCATCTGGCCATTTTGTCAACCTTGGGACCTATGTCACTGAATTCTTAATTTAGTGGGGAAAGGAAATAACCATCCTTTTCTCCTTTTAAAAAATTAATTTGTTTTTTTTTTCTTTTTGGTATCACCTCTCTTTCCTGCTCGATGTTCTCATTGGTTCTCTGTATTATACCTGCTCATTCTCCCCTACCTCCCAATACAGCACCTCATCCTAGCGTGTTACTGTAACTATATAAAATATATTTTAATTCTCTTTTTTTGCTTGCTTGTTTTAACTGGCAGTTTCACTCTCTGAGACTTTTGTTTTGGGGCTCAGTTTAAGAATACCATGCAAAGAGGTCTTCAATGGCTCTAGCCTATGACTGATCCAACGTAAGGGACTGTGCCCCTGGACTCCAAGCTGCTCCCGACATGAAGTTGATGGCAGGCTCCAAGAGAAAAGACAAATCACATGCTAATTCCACACATTATTTGCTTCCAACTTGAAAAAAATCTAGGAGAGGAAATTCTGCTCTAAAAAAAGAAAAGAAAGTAAGAAATGTACCATATTTTGCCATGTATAATGTGCATCCACATTTTTGGCCCAAACTTTCAGGAAAAAAAATCTTGCATTTTAATGTTTTAATCCAATTATTTATTTATTTATATTTAGATACTTGTTTGTATTATAAAGGGTATTATTTTGCATATGGATATTATTACTGCTTTCTAGAGTTACACTTTTAACGCATAAGCATAAATAAAAGAATAAAAACCATTTATATAGACACAGAATTAGTACTACCCATGTATATAGTGTGGGTCCTTATTTTTCCCTCAGAAATTTGGACAGAAAACTGTACATTATATACAGCAAAATTCAGTAAATCAAATGACTGCTGATGGCCCCCTGAAAGAATGTTTCCTTTCATAAAAGGTTGGGCCATGAACTTAAAGAAGTGAGCCATCTTTAAGAATAGCGTCCTATTTATGAAGTTAATTTTTAAAATAATTTTTTAAGAAGATGGGTCAAGGACCTCTCAATTTTAAATGTTAGTTGTGTAGGGGAGTAAAAAGCTTTCTTCAACCTTCTTAGGTCTGCAAATTAAACTGACGAAGACAGATTAATGGGAGAAAAGCATATAGATTTATTTCACATACGTTCTACTTGACATGGGAGCCTTCATAAGGAAACCGAGACCTGAATAAAAGCCAGGCATGCATGTTTCCATGCGAGGTTTGATGAAGAGCGGGCAGTTGTGGAAGGATATGACCAGTTAATGGGTAGAGTAGGTGCAGTCAACTAGGGGACTCTTGGGATTCTTCTACAGAGTCTCTTTGTCTTACAGAGAAGTTCCTTTTCTTAGGGCACAAAGAGGACCCCTCTAATGTGAGAGTTTCATGAGAAGGGGGGTGGAGTCAGAGCAACCTTCCTATTTTGCCATTTCCTCAAACCCCTTCCACTTAAAATATTCAGTGTGCCCTGGTGCCATATTTTGGGGCAGCTTTTTCTGAACCCCATCAGTTTCATCAAACACATTTCCACCAAAATTGACAAAACTTAGCCCAGATTATTAGTGTCGACCACCTCCCCCAACTCATCTATTTCAGACTCCTCTTCTAACATCTTAATGAACTACAATCTCAAAGGTAGAGAAAGGAGGAATAGCTTCATGCTGGGAACTTAATAGTGACTCAATAAATGTTTGTGGGGTTGGTGGATGAATGAGTGAATGAATGAATGAATGAATGAGGTAGACTATCTCTGTATCCTTGGTTCCTGGCCCAGGGTAGAGTCAGGAGTTTGAGAGTAGTAACTCCTTATACCAAGGAGTTATTCCTCAGGGAAGCTCCACCCATCCAGGGACAGCTAGAGTAACAGCAAGCCACCATCGAGATGAATTGCATCCTCATGACTTTTTAGCTCAGTTATTTTGTCTCCACTAGGGAGAAATGGGAGGAACAGCAGAATTTTGCTCCAGAGAAAAGCCTCTTGGCCTTGACTGAGATGCTGTGTTACTGGGCAAAGCTAGCCCAGGAGGAAGGGCTCTTTGATATGTAAATGTGGCCTGATAAGGATTTCCTGCACTTCTTTCCACCCAGAAGCTGGCACGCTCTCTCCAGGGAGTGTCCAGGCCCCTCCCATCTGGGAGCCCTACTGTGGGATGTCTGGCTTTTTGCATCCCTTCAGCTGTCCTCTGCAAAGCCAGGCCCCAGTTGCCATGTGGTCCACTGCTTCTGAAGAGAAATAGATAGGTACCCATGTTTTAGGGGGTAGGGAAGAACCTGGAGAAATAAAGAGCTCAGAACCCTGTGGTCAGCCTCAGGTCAGGCAGAGGTTACCTATGGCTCTAGGTTTGTGGAGCTATGGCAAGGAACTTACTCCATCATCTATGGGAGTGCACCCACTTTAACCTTGCAAAGTCCTTCAGCTCTTCTGTGACAAGGTCTCCTGACCCTGTGTCAGGTGGAATAACAGGTCCGGCTTCTGGATTGCATGATGCTCTCATTTGTGTGTGTGCGTGTGTGTGTGTGTGTGTGTGTGTGTGTGTGTGAGCGCATGTGACTACACAGGTACACAAATAAGCTATTTGCAGGTGGTGAAAACTGCTATTTAGGAAATGAAACTGGGTGAGTTCATAGAGGGGGGTGGGTGTTGTTGCAGATGGGGTCTGGAGGGCTCCTCTGAGCAGGCTTCCTTGAACCAGGGCGAGAATGAAATGGAGCCCGTCTGAAGAAGGTGGGAGAAGCTGCAGCAGGACAGGAGCTGTGGATTGGGACCCCTGTGAGCAGAGGAGAAAGGAGAGGAGGCTGGGAGCTACTCGTGCACAGCTTCCCAGGCCTTGGGAAGGAATTTGCAGTTTATTCCTCATGTCCAGTTGTTTGGATCAAGCCTGGCATACTAACACTGTGGCATTTGTCCCACCCACATTACAGTGCAAGTAGGTCTTATAATCTCCAGTTCCCCAAAGCTCAAAGTACCACTAAGGCCAAGCGAGTGCCAGCTCTGCTATTTACAAACAAGCATGCCTTTTTGTCCCTTTTACCACGTGGTCATTCAGTACGGCCAATAGTGAGAGATGGACACTTGTGCATGTCAAGATGCCCAGGGTGGGGGGCTGGAAAGCCAGATCCCCTTTGGTGAGAGTGGCCTTCAAGGCTCGTGTGCTCTCTGTTCAGCTGTTAAGATTATTATTAAACTTTATGGCCCATAAACCCCACAGAAACAAGGAAAGTGAACATCCATGCTATTACGAGAGTGTCAAAACAGGAGCCATATTTCATGACCTGAAATGTTCCCACAGTTGTCCTCCTGCGAGTCCTGAGTACCTTCTGGCTGGTTCATCCCCTCTTTAGCGTCTACGTGAAACCTGCCTTTTGGTGCTGAGGCTTTCTGGAAATAACATTCCTGTTAGGTGAAAGTCCCCTTGCAGAAATCTGGTCACAAGTTCCATTTTCTGAGAGGATGTGAGCTTGACATTCGTCAGCCTCTGTGCCCATCCCTCCAATATAGTTCTTACCAGGAGCACGTAGTTCATTCTCCAAACAGAACTGTATGTAACCCATTTTGAATGAGGCACCTGGGTCATTCCATGTATCAGCTTAGCCCACACCTGAAGAGCCAGGTGGATGGGAGTGTGAGGAGGCCAGTGACTGTCTAGGAATAATTATGCCTACTGCTGGGCACACGGAGCCTCGCATGCACATCTCCAAGGCACTCATTCGGCAAAATGAGATATCAAACTACTATTAATGTTATTTCCTTCTGAAGTTTCATCTTCCCTCCCAGGTTCTACAAGAATGAAATTCAACCTGTGTTTTATATTAGAATCAAATTTGCAGTGTATAATTACATTTGATTTAATTGCCTAAGAAATTCAGATATCAATCATTTATGTTTTCTTTTTTCTTTATTGGTTGGTTTGTTTGTATTTAAATAAGTATGGTAGTCCTTGGTTTTGTTTCAAATGTTCTTCTAACCTCCTTCCACGATGACATTTCTTCACCTCTTGGAGGTCAGGCATAGAAGGCCTGTCCATGTCCTATGAAAAATAGAGACATTTATTGAAGAAGATACAAGATACAAGAAACATTGTACATAGGACAATGATACCTCAGTCCCCTTCAAAGTAGGCACCTTGGGACCTCACACACTTCTCCCAATTGCCATCAGATGCCCCGTTGTATTTTCCTGAATCTCATCAATGGTCTGAAATCTCTTCCCTTTCGAAGGTGATTTTAGTTTTGGAAAAAGCCAGAAGTTGCAGGGCACCAAATCTGGGCTGTAGGCAGGCTGAGTCACCAGGGTGATTGATATTTTGCCAAAAAACTCTGCACGAGACGTGATGCATGAATGGGCACATTTTCGTAATGAAGCTGCCAATCACCATTTGCCCATAGCTGCAGCCTTCTGAATCATCCAAATAGTTTCTGTGGAGGAATGTTCAAGTTTATCACAAAATTTGATGCAGATTCATTGCTCTACTCACTCAGTTATTTTGACTGTGATGACTACACAGTACACATGCTCATTCAACTGCGTCTACCATCCCCACTGACAAGCACAGTGGAGTTGTCATTGTTCACGCATGCACATTCCAGTCCACTCTCCTTGGCTGCCGGGTTACATCAATGTCACACAAGCTGTTCTCATTATATTAACAATGGTTGGACTTTTTCCGGACAGAACTTGTAGATCGGGAGATTTAAAAGTCAGAGCGTGGTGATTCATTTTGCCTAACAATATGATCACAGACACACTGGTGAGATGGACCCTACTTCATCCAGGGTCTCTGAGTGATTAAAATAAACAAGGCTCTCCGCCAGGCTCTTCTGGGCTTGAGCAAGAATTAAGCTTTTGCTGTGCTGAGTCTCTGAGGTGTGAGAGCAATTCCTTACTACAGCAGAACCTCGTCTGTCCGTACCGGAACAAAGTGCCTTTATTGTTAGTACGGTGTATTGAGACCTTTCATGTTCAGAGCAACATTGATGGTTTTCATTCAAAATACTTTACCTGTTGCAACTACCTTAATCCCCAATGGGAGCATGTTCCCGTGTCACAGCATGGCTGACCTTTCCAATAAATCATGAGTTTGTAAAACGCATATCCGTGCCATTCTACCAGGCATGACAAGTCATCTTTTCTATCCCTTGATGGCCTTGCTTCATGTACTCCATCCTCTGTGCAGACACAAAAGCTCCAGAATGACTCTGGTTGAAAGATAGAGACGTAGGAGGAGTTATAAAGACAGAAATGGGCAACTCCTTTGGCAAGTTAACAAAATGTGAGTCCTTGGAACATTTCTCCCCAAGTGCAGTGTGGTTAGAAGGACTACAGAACCAATTGTTCTCAAGCTCAATGTGTGCAAGAACCACCTGGATGGAGCTGATTAGACGTGCGGTTAACCAGCCCCCAGCTCCAGGGAGTCTGATTCAGCACAGGAGCAGAGAGAGTGGGAAATCTAAGTTGTGAACAAGCAACCCAGATGGGTCTGTGGAACTTATACCGGAGAACACTGGACATAGTAATCAACTGTGTTGGCTTCTAGTGCCCACACCTTCTGGGTCCTGAATCCAATATGGTCTTTATTAGCCGTGTGATTGTGGACTAGTTTTCCGATTCTCCGAGCCTCAGTGTCCTCATCTGTACATGAAGATGACCCCATTACTAATTGCTGACCCAGAGTCAGCACAAAATTAATGTTAGCTCTTATTTGTCTAAAGTGAACAGAGCCCCAAGTGGTTTTAAGCCTCTTCATTATTAACATTATTATCGCCCCAAGTGGTGATAATGGTGATATTAATGGAAGACTCGTGGGCCAAGCACTGTGCTACAGATTTTCTGTGCCTTTGTTTTATTGAGTCCTTGCCACAGCACTATGAGGGGATGACTGTTATTTTCTGCATTTTCCAGATAGGTGACAATCTGAGGCTCAGAGAACTTGCCCGGGGTCACATAGTTACCGGCGGGGGTGGGGGGGTAGGGGGGGAGTGGATTGAAGGGTTTTCTTCCGTGTTTTCTCCCGAAACCACTTCCTGGAACTCCCTCAACTGTACTATTGGTGACCAGGAAATGCTGTCTCTCCCGTCTTCCTTGGTGCCTTGTGGGAAACATAACCAGCAAGATTGTCTCCCCAGCACTGTAATTTAGCATGGCAGTCCAGGGAAAAACACCTTGTGGGATTTTATTTCTCATCATCTTATTTATGCCCCCTTTAATTTTCATTGAAATTCCCCTCTGTAAGGCCCTTCAGCTCTCATAAAACTTTATGGTCTTGACTAGCGGTTGGGCAATGTAGAATCGATTCCCTAAAACCAACTCCTAGTCAAGTCATGTAATTTGCCAATAAGGGAGGCTGAGACAGTGAGAGGCACAGGCTCTCCCTTAAGAGGTCAGACATATTATCGTTGGTCAGATGCCGTATTTTTAAACCACCATCAGCTTGGAAAACACTATCCATTAGCAAGAGATCACAGCAATGAGAAACCTCAAAAGGTCGAACGGTCCATTCTGAGGGCTCCATGAAGAACTTGGCATCCCAGAAGGATGATTAGCCTTCTAGCTCTGGGGCTGTCTGAGAGCACAACAGGTCTGATTTTGTTTTCTTTTTTTTCTTTTGTGAATTAACCCATTGAATTTCAGCCCTAGCTTTCTCTTCCCACAACCAACATCCCGTGTTGTATCCTGCTGGGATGGATTTTGATTGTGGTCACATGATTGCTATAACCAAGGTGTTGTAAGGGTGTCTGAGACTCTGAAGCTGTGGGGAGAGGACTTGTGACTACTCTCCTGACAGGGGTGCTTGTGGCTTCAAGCAGGCAGAGGCCCCGAGTACATCACTAAGCCATTGCCCTCACTTGCTGGCTCATAGCTACACTACATTTCCCAGCCTCTCCGGTGTTCTGTGTGGCCGCCGTGAGACGGAGTCCTAGTCAAGGGAACATCTGTGGAAGGGATGTTGGCCTCTTCTAGGTCTGACATATTAACACCTGCCATACACAACACTCTGTGAGAGAGAAATAGGACATCAGTCGCCTTACCTTGCCAGCTTGAAAGCCACACGTTAAAGACGGTAGAGCATAAGATGTAAAGAGCCAGGGCCCCTGAGTCACCGCATGGAGCAAAGCCACCCACTGATCAGGAATACTAATTTTGGGTTTTATGTGTGTAATCAATCTCCCATGGTATCATAGCAACCAGCATGACTGTAACTAACACACATGCTCTCACTGCTATTTTTGACAAGAAATTGTAGCCAAAAGTTCACTGATATTGCCGGCCCATCTGAAGAGCATGAGAGATTGAGGCTTGCCAATTGAATAAGAAAGTGGAGTATGAGCCCACCATTCTGCTGTGGGTATGTTGTCGCCTCATGGGGGTCCTCCCTGGCCATCCTGTCCAAAGTGACCACCCACATTTTCCCTTATATTTCATCCCTCTGTCCTAGTACTTACCATTATCTTATACTATCCATCCATTCATCCGTGCATCCTCTCATTGCTTATTTATTGGTTTTGTTGCCCCAAGGGAACAGGGACTTCATCTGTCTTGTTCACTCTTATGTCTTCAGCACTTAGGGGGAAAAAACCCACTAAAATAAATGAGATAGAAATTTGTGTTATTCTCTTGTAATAAATGTCCAGAGGCTATCCAGGGCTGTGTGATGGCTTCATGTTTATCGGGGACACTTCTGGTTGCTGCTCATCCTTAGCTCTCTTCTATGGGTCAAGAAGGCTGCCTGAGCACCAGCCATTTCAGGAGACAGGAAAGAGGAGGGAGGAAAAAGAGGGGCATATCCTTTCCCTTTAAAGGAGACTTTCCTGAAGGCCCACACAGTGTGTCCCCCTGTAACTTAGATGCAGTAATGAAGGCTGGGAGGGGAATCTTTCCATTCAAGAGCAGTGTCACCACAAGTGGTATCCGGCTTTTGCAGCTGCCGTGTAGGGGAAGGAAGATACGTCTGACTTTGAGCTAGCTGTCAGAGGCTGGCACTTTGCAGGCAGAGGGAGAAGGCGCAGAGCAGAATAAGAGAGGTGCTGGTGAGCGGCTTGCTGACAAATTCTACTGACCAGACTGATGAGGGAGGTGAGATCTGGGTAGGGCTGGATGTCCAAGGTCAGGTGTGGAACGTCAAAAGATGAGAGGTTGGGATGTAAAACTTCCAATGTGGAGATCTGGGTGGTGACAAGTTCTGGGTCACTGGCCTGAGAGGAGGTGGCTGAAATATAAGGAATATGATCTCTAGAACTGAGGAGGTCAGGGAGTGAAGGCTAGGCGATTGGGTGGGCCCACCGGATAATGAAAGGTTATATAATAAAGAGAAGACTGAAATTTTATAAGACTTCTCACTTAAGTAAATTCACAAATCAATAAAAGAATGCAGTAGCTGTTCTGACGTTTATTACAATGGACTTGTTCAGTGGGGACTGAGCAGCAGCTTGGGCTCGTGTTGCAATTAAAAAATGGCTCTCCTCTTTTCTTCATGCCCCTCCCATTACACCTGAAACCAAGCTGTGACTCACTTGGCTTGTACAGGGGCGAGGCTTTCCTTTACAGAACCATTCCAGACATCCAGCATAGAACCTAGTTGCCTGGACTTTATCTTGGCCGGTTGAGTTCATAAGAACCAATTGTTGTATATCTGCAATTCAAAAGACCCCTTTGTGAGAGCCTAGGAGATTTTTTTTGTCTAAATGCCTTAATTGTTCCTCTACAGAGCAATCATAAATGTAAATCGACTTAATGTGGCTGATTGCCAGTGAGGAGTTTGTCTCCCCACGATGCTAGCCAGTGAGCCCTACTCAGAACGTCCTGAGAAAACGCCACCCTGCAGTTCTATGCACCGAATGTCATCAGGCCCTGGGCATCTCACGTTTGGAAGAATGGATAGTTACCCAGTGCTGCTGCTGGCTCCTGTGAGCAGAGGAACAGATGATGCATCTATCACCCATGGACTTGGGAGACAAACGGTTCGCCCACCCTTTGGGGACGGTGCCGGTCTGCGTCTCCCCCGGACCGAAACAATCCTTTAACAAAATCTCTTCACAAGCTCGCATCCCATTGTCTGCCTTGATCAAACATGTGCTTATTGGAATAATTTCAAAAGGGAATTTGGTATGGTTCACAATTGTATACGGCTCTCAAATCTTCCACTTCCGATTTTTAATCTCTGTCACCCCGGCTTTATAACAAGATGAACACTTCAGGAAGAAGAATGGAAGAAGTCTGAATTTTAATTTGCTGTTTCTTCACACACGCAGAACACCCTGAGCTCAATCAATGCCCAGGAATGAAGGCCAATAGATAATGATGGCGGGGCCTCGTATTCCGCACCTATTGTTTTAGACCCTAATTAGGAAAAGGGAATCCGGGAGCATTGTCCTCTCCCAGCACGCCGACACGATGTTATCGTCGTGTTTACAGGGCCAGTCGGAGTGCCTGCCCACGTCCCCCTGCGCGGACAGCCGTCCTGTCCCGATAAAACAATGCCCCTCGCAGGATCCGAACACGCTGGCTGGCTAGGAAGGCCTTACGCTGACGGCAGGGAGGAAGCCACATGTTAACAAACAAGTTTGCAGGCCAGGAAGTTTTAATCAGTTCTTTCTCCCGCAGGAGGCATGATGGATGGGGGCCCGTTTCAGAGGGGTTTCCTTTAGATAAAACAATAATACCATGCTCTCAAGAACCTCGTTCGACAGCAGAAAGCTGTGATTAATCCCCCAAAAGTCAAACATGGGAAGACTGGCAAAACGAGATTATTTGCTGGGTATAATTAGCCACAATTATCACTGAAAGGAATTTGAGGATGGGGTGTGGGATTCTACTGGTAAGGGAAAAATACTCTGTAAAGGAGCATTATGAGTAGGGTAACCTTATAATTTACCATTTAGTCAGTCCTGGAGATTTTATAAAGTGAAAGGAGACACTAAAAACAATTATTCTAGGACAGCAGGCATCAATTAGGATTGTCCCAAACCAGAAGGGGTGAAGTTCACTCTACCTGTGAACAAGGAGACAAGTGCCATCATAATATTCACACCTTTGAAAGAACCAAAGTGTTCACGTCTGGGTTAGACTCTAAACTAAATCTCTGGTAGATTCTGAGAAAGTTTGTCCAATTGTAACAATTCAGAGTCAAGAAAATAATTTTCCTTTTCCCACTGTGTGGAGTTGCCAATGTTGGATGCTTTCTATTGAAACTGGAAGAAAAATTCACCCCAACACAGCTTAACTAACTGGAAAATATAGATGCAGCAAGGAGATCAGGTGAAGCTTGATCCAGGGGCCTATTGATCAGGACCTGCTTTCCCTCTTTTCATCCCATGGTTTTATTTCCTCAGCATTGGCACCATTTCTTAATTAAGAAAGGCCATATTGTACAATGTTAATGATAGTCCTAAAATTGAGCAAGGAATACACATAGATCAAGAAATACTGAGAACATAGTGGGGTCTTATACCCACTTCCTATTTTTCTTTTCTAAAGAGCCCTTTCTCTGTGTGTGCCTGCTAAACCTCCCTCTCCCCATGCTTCCTCTTCTGTTGAGTCCCCCGATGGTCATTTTCTGGCAGGGAGAGAGTCAGGCTCGGTCATTCTCTGTTGCAGGGCCCAGATCTTCGTGTCTGTTATGCACGTGTTCGGAGACACCTGCAAGGTCAGGCTGGCTTCTATGAAGACTTCTTCTTTACTTCCAAGATGAGCTGCAATATGCTGGCTGATGTTTTGGGTACTTCAGGCAGTGTTATTACAGTATTATTAGTTTTATTACTAGTGATCATAACAGCTAATGCTGATTGAGGTCTATGGCGTCAGCTCCTCCCTGAACGTCGTCCATATGTCATTGTATCCTCAGGCCCTAGTAGACCTTCCTCTCACTCTCTTCATTTTAGAGATTAAGAAATTAGCACTCAGATGTACCAAGATGCTTGGCGAAGCTCTGTGTCCCAGAACCTAAATTGGCTTCTCTCCTCCGTTTTTCTCGTCCCGCATCCTCGGTGCTTCCAAACATGGCTTTCTTGTTGTCCCCCCAGAGCTGCTGCTGCAGGATCCGCAGGGGAAGTTGATTTTGTGTCATGGTGTGGAAAGATCGTAGCTTTCTGATTGGACCCAGGGCAGCAAAAAGCTCGTTAGTGTAAGGTGGAGACAGTGTGACAACACTTCCTATGCAAGTTTAAGTTCAGTCCTAGCTGTAGCAGCCAGGTGGCTGTTCCTCTTTACCGTTTCCCACTTAAATCAAGAAGCCACCTGAGTCCTACACTAAGCTCAGCGGCCAGAGAAGTAGTAACAGTGGTGCGAATCACAGCAGAAACAGGGGCCACAGGGACCAACGCACATTGAGTGATTTCTCTATGTCTGGACTCTGTGCTGTTCACTTGTGTGCATTAGTTTATTTCACCCCCTCATCGGTTCTGTGTGGCAGAGGTGCCCTTATTAGCCCACTTTTACAGGTGAGTAAACAGAGGCTCGGGGAAGCAAGACAACTTACCTAGACAATTTGGATGTAGGCAGCTGACTCCAGAGTCTTTGTGTTTATGTATGTGACTCCACTGTGTATCATTAAGATCATCACTGGGAGATCCTCTTTGAAAGCCATCGCTATCCCCTAACAGCCGTCATTCTTCTTACGGGGCTGTAGTTTCTTACACGGGGACCCCGGAAGTACAGTAAAAGCCACTGTGTTTGCAGTCTGGCCTATACCATTGCTTCTGGTTATGTCAGTGCCCACTTGTGAGATAAACAATGATTTAGAGACACAGACCCATGAACATATAGGCTTACTTACTGTTTCCATCCTTCTCACACTTCTAGAAAGGAAGAACTGAGGGGTGCTGCATCAGTCAGGATAGACTAGGCACGCTGCAGTAACAAACAGCCCCCAATCTCCATGGCTTACGAAAACAAAGAGTAAGTGGTTGTGCACAGTACAGACTCACCAAGAGCTGGCTCTGTTCTTCGTCTTCTCCATCTGCAGGTCCAGCCTCTCTCTAGGACTCGTTCCGTGGGGAAAGAGACAAGATGCGCTCTCAGAGCTTCTTCCTAGAATGGACACCTGTCATTTCAGCCCTGTTTCATTGACTCAAGGAAGGAACCTCATCCCTTCTAGGCAGGGATATGGAATCTCTGTCTGGAGCGAAGAGTATATAAATGTCCATGATAACATTGTCTCCCTTGGTTCCCGTGGTTTGACATTCCTTTTTTGTGCCTCTTTCCTACCTTGCTGCCCCATATCTTAAGGACATAGGTACCAACAGTTTTTTGAACCCACAGTTCTTACTTTTCCCCAAAGCCTGGATGATCTGTTATCAGCACCCTCACCCCAGCCCTCAGAGTTACTGTTTCCATGTCCCCTGCCTTCATTAAGTGCTAACCCAGATTGAAATGCTCCAAATTTTGCTCAGAGTGCAAAGAACACCAAGGTCACAGGCTAGCCCTGACTTGAATCACATCTTCGAAACCTTCCTTTGTCTTTCAGAGAAAGTAAAGAGACAGAGATAGAGAAAGTGTGACCTACTTTTTATTATCAGCACCATTTCATCTGCAAAACACGACTTGACTTATTACGCTGAGCGTGGAAATAAAATGTTTTCTGAAAGACCTGGCTTTGGCTGTTGTGAGGAAGTCCAGGGACTTGTTCAAAACTCTGATGAACCCGATGAGCAAATGATTCCAATTTTTTAAAAACGTTATTGACTTCCAAATTGCTCTCACTGTCCACGAATAATATGTGGTACTTTCCTACAAATATCAGCAGCCAGGTAGGACAAAACCAGCTCCCACACTAGCTGTTTGCTTGATATTAAGCTTTGCCAGTCCAATATAGGTCACATTTCCAACCAGATTTTGTGCTTATCTCTACATTACACCTTGTAGCAAAGGGGAAAAAAAGAGCTTCTTGACATCTTTTTGAAGAATGGCGCTCTTTAAAAAAACATAAGGGAACTTTTTTTTCAAACACTATAATGAGGGTATTCAAGTCTACAGGCAAAACAGAGCTGTTTGAAAAGACATTAGCCTCGAAACCGCACCGTGCCAGAATAGATACAGCTACGTCAAAATGCTGCATTTGTTTTGCCATTACTTTTCAGTGACTAAAATCGTTTGCTAATGAAAGTTCTAGCTGACATAATTTCAGCACCTGCTGATGGAGACAAGATGGGTTCGCTGGCCATGAGAAATACAATGAAATTGGGAGAGTATAATTCTGAAGCATTTAAACCCCCAAATAATAGTAACAGTAGTCCTTAGTATCTTATCACTGAAAAAGAAAGGTAGCATTTCTCAGAGAGCTTTCACACTCATCACCTTAATTAAGTCTCATAATACCTTTGTCACTGAGACTGCGTAACTTACTCAAATCCTCCTCATACTGACGGGACTGAAGCTCGGAGAGTGCGCATGGATCCTGGATGTCCGCAGGCCATGACAGTAGTGAGAGGTTTGTGTTCCCTGGAGGCAGAGTGAGTGGCTCCCATTTCAGTGGGGTGCCAGGTTGCACGCTGGAAGACTCGATCCCTGAGACTGTCCTCAGTTTGCATCACCAACTGAAGTTTGGGGGGCGTTGCTTCCCAAAACCGCCCTCAGGTTTGATCGTGTACTGGAAGGACTCACGGAATGACTGCACGCTGTTACATCATGGTTACGGTTTATCACGGGGAGAGGATGCAAGTTAAAATCAGCCCAAGGGAGAGACTCACTAGGGCCGAGCCCACGGGAAGTGACAGACTCAAAGTGTCCACTGTCCTCTCCTATAAAGGCAGAACACATCGCTTTCCTGGTGTTGACGTGTGACACTGAGCATAGAGTTCGACACCCAGGGATGCCTGCCTGAGCGTCAGGGTTCAGAGCTTTTATTGGGGCTTCATCATGTAGTCACGATTGATTGATTGATTGATTGACAGCTCGCTCCTGATTTCAGCCGCCAGGTCAGCTGATCCCAGGTGACACACTGCCCTCATCCTGCCATACTATTGGTCTTTCTGGAATGGCCAGCCTCCATCCTAAGACAGTATGGTTGTGGTCAGTCCCCACCCTAAATTACATCGTTAAGACTATATCCAATATGACCCAAGGCCTCCAGACTAAAAAAGACACTCCTCTCCAGCATGTACTCGGCTTATATTCAGTGACTTTTTGATTTGGGAAGGCTCTTGCAGACGATGGAGTCCAACCTTCTTATTTACAGAAGCGGAAGCTGAGGCCCACAGGTCTGGCCCAGGCCAGAAAGCTGATGGGGAACAGCTGGAGCGGGACCTTGGGCGTCCCAGTGCCAGGCACTGTCACTAAGCAAATGGCCTATTTTCAATGAGGGTGTGTTAATTGTGCAAAAATCAAGAACCTAAAGCTAAGGTTTTATTTGGCTATAAATATTAAAACCTGTGGAGAAAAAATATTCCACATCTAGGAGTCAAAATTCTCTTTGTTTGCCTTCTTCTCCTTATGGCTGCACCCCACTAAAATAGCATCACCACCACCATCATCGTCACCATCATCATTATCATCATCATTGTCATCATTTCTGGCCCAAACCATTCCAGAAATAGAGTGCTCATTTTCCCTTTCATGAGTCCTTGATCCATCCTGCTATTTTTTGAATCTACCTTTCTTAATACCTAGTTTATATAGCAACTGTTGCAGAAAATAACTTTGGAAATTATATATATATATATATATATATATATATATATATATATGTAAATTTCAACTCACAATGTCTTAGCGGCTTTTATCTGGAAACCTCTTGAAAGAGGACAATATGTCCCTGTTCTGTGAATCAGGTAACATTGCTTTTTCTTATTGGAGAAAACCAGTCATGTGAACTTTATTCTTCCAGCGTAATTAGTTTTTACCTTCTTCAGAAATGTCAGAGAGAGGGTTTGGGGCATTCATAAGCGGTGGCCTGAGCTGACGGGGAGGAATTACGAGTCCACAGACAAGACTCCCAGCAGAGGAGGGGGGTAGGCCAGGCCACCGGAGGGACCCGCCTGCGTAGGCTGTGAAGTGGACTCCACGACCCCATGCCTTGCGAAGGGCTTTTGACCTGAAGCTAAGAATTCACAGGCATTTTAGCAAAAAGTTTTCGAATGTGGTTAGACAAATTTTATAACACTTTAAGATGAGAGGTGCTTTTTTTTTCTTTTTAAGTTTGCTTTTTGGGCTGTTGCTTTTGAAAGTTTGTTTAAAAAATAGAATTTGCTATTATTATTTCTATCAAGAAAGATGCATTGATAAACCAGGACAATGACATAATGGATGGGATCCACGCTTTGGTCGGAATACTTCACTGAAAACTTGTCTCTGCCATTTGCTAACTGACTGTCTTTGAGTGAAATCCTGAGACAGTCTGCAGCCTAGATTTCTCATCTGTGAAACCTTTCCGTAGTTGTTAGGAGGATGGCAAAGCAGACATTGGTAAAATATATGCCACAGTCTTTTTATGTGTTTAGAAAGTATTAATTTCTACCCTTATTATTATTCATCCAACCTTTATTTGCTGGTTTCTGTGTGCATGCATAGCCATTTGTGCCTTTATTGAGCTTACAGTATGGTCATTCTGTGAGGTTTGTTATATGTGGTCATCCGCTTAAGTGTTCTTATAATAGTTTGTGTTTATCTCTTTGAGACCATTTGTTGCAATGTGTTTCTTTTCTCATTTTTGATGTTTTATCATTTATGCTGTTACAGTCACTTCATTTTCCCCCTGTGGCCTCCCTCCTCCCATCCCGACCCCCACCTCCACAGTCCATCCCCCCACCATGGTCCTGGACCGAGGGCCTTCATGTATCTTCTGTGACTGCCCCCTTTGCCTTCTTTCCATGAGTCCCCATGTCCCCTCCATACTTGTTGCGTAGAACGATGTATTAACACAGACATCTCTCTCGTTAGTATGTAGCACGCAATGGGCTCTCAATGTTTGCTTTTAAATGTTGCGAATAATTGTTTGTCTCTGTCTTAAAAATCATGCTCAGCTACGTGGCCAAGGCTGCTCATTGCTGCCACTGGGTGGCAGCATACTGGGGTGGAGAAAACAACCCCTCAACCGCCCAGAACTTTATGTTTTAAAACATAAAGTTCTAAAATGGCATCAGAGTGAGATCCATGCTCCTCCGTTACAGTTTGAAAGGAAAGCTCTCAGGAAAAATACGTCAATAAAGTCTGGGGCCATAAATGCCTTCCGTGGTGTTAAGAAGTGCCCTTACACGTCTAAAGGGGCCTGCTTTAAGATCCCAGCATCTTAACCAGGAACTCATTTGTACGTGTTGTTTTCTGCCTGTTTCCACTGGGGAGCCATAACTGTAAAACAGAAGGGATAATATTACAGGGAGAGGATGCACATTTTTAATATATTTACGCTTCACCAAACTGTAAAGAATTCTGTTTCTCAATGAGAACCAGGCTTTCACACGTGTCCTCTGCCAGGGATTTCAGAAGGGGATTTGCCACCTTCAAGGGCTTTGGTAATATTTCCTTTCTCTTTGAAGGTGAAGATGCTGCTCTCCTTTTGCAGAGTGACACACTGGCCAACAGTCAAGCTGGGCTTGCAGAGGGGCAGCCTGGACCCAGTCCTGGCCGCGGCCCAACAGGGTTTGGTGACTTCTTGATTCGCTTTTCATTTTATTATCCTCTTGTGTACCTCAAAAATGAACATCAGATACAGAACCATTGCCAACCATGTATGCAGCTGGACAGAAAGAACCTGAACCAAGAGGCAGTGGGGGAGGGTAGCAGTGAGGGGAGAGCTAACTATAGATTATGGATCCCATGATCGATTAAAGGGGAAAGAGCACAGGCAGGGAGAGATGTGTCCTTTATAGACCGTTAGAGCTCGCTACAGAATCCTGAGAAAATAAGTATGACTCAGGCAATTTAAATGTAGTTATCCATGATTTCTTTTGGTTACTTAAGTGGTCAGTTTCGGGACCATTTGTCCTCAAGGCACAAGAGCACAATGATGTTAGGAGCGTTTAGACACCTGTTGTCACTCATTTTACAGAAAGCAAACATGCTCTTCTCCGCAGACGTTCTGCAATGGCTGGAGTAGTTTGTTGGTCCATTCATTCAGCGAGGCTGCTCCTCAGGCAGTGTGCACCTGTATGGCCACGCCCAGTTGTCAACAGGTTCAAGCCCTACAGTACTGGCTGATCATATCAGTCAAGCCTCCCTGGATCCAGCAACTCCAGGCTTACAACCAGCATGACAGGGGCCTGGGCTGCAGTGTGAGAATGTTTACCCATGTATCTGTTCTGACTGGCCAGTGTTCATGCCATGTAGACTGTTGAATATTTTGAAGAGTTTGGCTGCATTCACAGATACTTCCGGAGTCATGAATGACATGCTAGGCAGGAGGCTGAGGCATGATCAATACACCTGTGGCTCCTGCCTGCAGGGAGGGTACGTTCTAGCCCAGATAAGAGAGGGCTAAAGCAATAATGGCCACAAGGTGAAGTACAGGGGTTCTAGGTGCTAAGGAAAGCATTTAGCAGAGCAGTTCCGTGGTTGGAAAAACTCAGGCAAAAACACCAAGCAAGCCAAAGACTTCCGAAGCCCAGAGAAGTAGAAGGGTCTAAAAGAAGGGACACTGGGTGTTAGTCACAGGTGTCTCCCCTGCTCAGCCGGCCTGAGCCCTGCTCAGCCGGGTGTCGAACCTTCGTCCTCACTATCCACTGCTACCTTCCAGCTGGCTGTGGGGAATTGCTTGTGTTTCTGAAAGACTTGATGGGAGCAGCCTGTGTTTCTGGAAAGGAGCCTGGGTCTGGGCAGCAAGAAAGCCAAGGGCCAGTTTTGACCTTGCTCCCTGCAAGAGAGGGAAGGTCCCCAGAGCACCTGCCCAAGTCTGAGCTTTCCCCTGTTTAAAATGAGCCTTGTTTTGAGGAGGGAGAGGAGACTTTATTAGCCAGGAACAGGACTGTCAGTGCCTGGCCGAATGCTCCCATGAGGGAGAGACCCCGTGAGTGTGATCCGAGTGGAAGAGCAAGGCAGCAGCTCTGAGCAGACCTGGCTCCCAGCCCACTTTTTACTGGGTGACCGTGGGCAAGTCTTGTAATTCCTCTGAGCTTTGGTTTCTTCATGAGTAAAGCAGAAATAAGAAGAAGAAGGTATACTTAGTGGGGTGTTTTAAGAACTATATGGGTTGCCAAGGCTCAGCAATGTGTTTGGTACATGACAGACCACCAATAAGCACTATTGTTTCTACCACCATTTGTGTCTATTTATGTGTCCGCTTGTAAGCTCGTGGAAGCAGAGATTCTGTCTTTTCCTGCCGGTGGCTCAGCATGCAGCCCAGGGCCCGACCCATGGGGGCACTTGGTCGCTGTTTGATGAATGCCATCAGTCATGGTCATCTGATCTCTGAAATCACATAAACACGAGCACTGTGACTCCACGTGTGTTGACATACTATGTGCAGCCATGTGTTCTCCTTTAAATCCAAAATGGAAGAAAAGAAAGGTAATTAAGGCCTAATTATCAGACCAAATCAGGCACTTATTTGTGGGCCTTCCTTTGATGCCTCACACGTGCCTCTCGTGTCCGCTGCAGTTTCATTTCAGAGCCGGGTGCGGAGGGGCGTGCCTGTGCGCCCTGAATAAGCGTCTTTCTTCGGCACAGAGATTAAGCAGGGGGTTCTCTCACTGTGTTTATTTTTCTTTCTAACTCTCAAGCTCAGTGAATTATTCTTCTGCCCAGACACTTAGATATTCTTAGCCATCCCTTTGGCTTAAATTTGTGGAGATTTGAACTTAAAACTGAACAAACAGCCTCAGTAGTGTCTGTGTTGGGGGGGGCAGATATGAAGTCTTGCTAGAATGCATAAACAAAAAATCATAGTCACTGATTCTGGTCACCTAGACTTCAAAAGCCCTTTGTCTGGATGTATTTACATAATGTAGTCTCCATGTTTGGGTTTTATTAAACCCATGAGTTTAATAATAAAAGCTTTTGGACATATGCTTTTTCTACCACTTCTCTTGTTCTGATTTTTTTTTTTTTTTGGTACCTTTTGAAGTGAATACTGATTTTTTTGGTACAGATAGTTGATGCTTTGGGGGGCTGTTAAAATAATGGTAAATAAGCTTTATAAATAGATGAAATTTAAGAAATTTTGAGAAGAGGGTTGTTTGGCTGATTGGGAAAAATGTAATAGGGCACAGAAAATGGGAGCACATTTGGGTTCTTTCCCGGCACTTCTATGGCCCCGCATTGCTGTGTTTCTGTAATGCTGTGTGAAGCACAGTTTAAGTGATCGTGCAGCCTCAGTCTTAGAAAATAAAAAGATATGAACTTGAACCTGAGCTTCCCTGTCAAAAGAATTAGAATGTGTTTCAGCCCTGGGCTTCATTCGAGTTGAATTTACAACATTTTCCCCTAACAATAACAACAACCCAGAGTGCCCCTCTAAGTTTAAATGTTTGTTAAACTTTATATACATGCATGCACATGAAGGTGCTTCTCTGTGTATATAATGTACATTCATATATACTTACATTAGATTTTTAGGGATTTTCCTCTTTGCTTTCAAATCATTGCGCAGAATATCCAAGTAGACATTGTGTCAAAATAATCAAAATGTGTTTAACACTCTCTCAAAAAATCCATTTCAGAATAAGATAGTGGTTTGGGGTTGATTTTCAGACCATGAATTGAAGTGTAAATATTCAAACTATTTTCATAAACTATTCAGTTCTGTTGGGCTTTTATGTTATCACACAGTGAATTTTTTGTATTTAAGTTTTCTAGCAGTTCTCTTCTTTAAGAGCCTCAAGTGTCCTATAAAAAGCAAATACTTGAATTTTCAGTTTCGAGGTACAACATATTTTTCCTTCTGCTTGCCTTATTTTTATAACAGTGATTTATAAAGACATTACTAAAGAAAAGGAAAGAAGGATTTTGAAGAGGAACTGCTGTATAACACTGCTTAAAAATCTATTTCCAATGCTAAGGAAAGAAAAACGTCTTGGCATCCTATCAGAGTATGATCTGAATCTAAGAGGGATGGCCATACCATGAGTCACTATCTTGCAAAAGTATTTCCTGAGCTGCACTGTGGAGACAGAGGGCAAGGGAACATTCCAGACTCCATTTCCACCTCTGGGGTCTGCGGGAGGGCTGAGGGGAGGCTGAACGGCCAGCTTGGACTGCTTGTCCATGCTGCCAGCCAGTGCGAAAAGTCGTAAAGAAGAAGACAGCACTTTGGAAAGAAAGTGGGAGAATCAGGCTCCTAGGGGCCTGTCAGAAAAGACCAGAAGCTGGCCTCGGGCAATGCGGGAAGCCCCAGGAAGACAGGAATGCCATTGTGCCAGAACTGCTGCTTGTCCCCAACCTCTAGTTCACTTTTCTTCTTAGTAACAGAATTCTCCAAGGGACACATGATGATTCAGGATAAGGATTCCGTGCCCTAACTTCCCTTTAATTTCTGTGTGCCCATGTGGCCATGTTCTAGCCAATGAGATGTCAGGGAAGCCCCATGTGGCCGTTTGGGGTAAGTCATTAGGGAAGAATGGGACCTTCTTGCCTCCATCAAGCTCCTTTCTCCCATCCTGCTGCCTGGGATGCAGGGGGACAAGGTGACAATGGGATATGGGAGGATTCTGGGTCCCTAAAATCATAGGGATGATTATTACTGGATTTTTTTGGTACAATTTCTATCTGACTGAAGACTCCGTATTTGGATTTTCTATTCATTGCCATCAGTCTTACTGAAAAGAGTTATCAAGGACAAATACAGAATGAAAAAATGACGGAGTGAAGTGGAGGACGAGGAGTACTGGGAAGTCCTAGGAAGCTTCCTACGTGCTCCGAGGCTTCCATCGCACTCACGTTTGTTGAGTGCTGACCGCTCCTAGGTCAGTCACTCTTCTCAGCCCACAGAGGACAAGGACAAGCTGCACCACAGTTAAGGGTGGTGGTGACTTTGCTCTGAATGATTTCTGGTTCATGCCTGGGCACCATCACTAACTAGGACCCTTATGAACCTGAGCATGTCACCTGAAATGGCAATGATAAGAGCTACCTTGTCTGGTTAGTGTGGGCATCCCATGAGAAAATGCCCATGAAATGTGTTGCATAGTGACTAGCATTTGGTGGATAAGAGTTCAATAGATTTTAGCTTTTTTAAATAAAGGTTTTATTATTACCCTCAAGGAGTTCATGGTCTCTGAAGGAAGACAGCTGTGAGAATATATGTAGACTGTCCTCATGCTCAGGATAGTGGGGAACTGGCAGGGGTCTAGGGACGTGGTGTGACCCTGGGGCCCAGTGTACTCTGGACACAGAGAAGCCGCTATCCTGGCCTGGAGGGGACAGAGGTAGGCAGGGCAGCTTCCTTTTACTTGGAGACCAGAAGGATGCCTGGATACCTACTGTGAACAAGAAATACAAAGGATGGAGGAATGAGGCGTGGAGAATGACTAAGAACTAGAACGTATCAGTTGAGCCAGAAATGAAATATCCAGCTATCTCTGGCCAGACCATTTTGCTGGGCTGGACCAGCCAGGTCAATGGTACTACTGGGCATCTGCTCTGGGAACAAAGGTGATGATAGAAAGGCAATTAGGATGAGATTTTTGACCATGAGAAGCCTGTAGTCTAATAGAGGAGACGTATATAAAAGTCATTAAGTGTAACAGCACAGAACATGTAGTCATGGGATCATCTACCGGCCTGGCTGGAATATAGAGGGGACAAGCGTTTAATTTTGTCCAGCTGGGCAAGACATTGAGGAATGGTTTACAGAAGGAAAGGCACCTAGGCAGAAGTTTGAAGGCAATTCCAGGCTGGCTTTGCCAACCTGGGTTGTTGGTATGTCCAAGGGGCTTGAGACCAGCCCTTTAAACTGAGAGAGGCAACCCTTTCTCTGAGCTGCTCATTACATGCCATGTGAAACTCCTCGCGAGAAACGGAGGTGTCTGGATGTGTCTACCAAGCAGAGGTTTTTCATAAAGTGACCGAGCAGTGACCTAAGGCAGCCCTTGAGACAACCGCAGGTGCCCCACCAGCCGTTTTCCACTCTAGTGTTTTTCTTCGTATGGACACGGCCTATGTCTGGATGAGAACATGCTGTGTAAGAAGGTTCTCTTTCACTTCGCCCCTCAAAATGTGCAAACCAACAACCACAGATAGATCCCAGATGCCGTTTGCTTGCTCTTGCAAACCTTGAAGTGGGCCCTGCCAGCAGGCACACCTGCCAAGGAAAATGCTGTCCTCGAAATGTTCCTGGCACCATTTCCAAGAGGTGCCGACCAAGTGCTGGAATCGCTGACCTCCCTGAAAAAGAAGCCTGCAGCTGTGGCCTCTGGGGTGAATTCCCCTGATGGGAGGACCCCATGGAATTAAAACAGACTTACTCCACATCACAGAGCACTGCCCCACCACTCACAGCTGGGGCAGTGGGGGTTTCTGGGAGGGACCTCCCCAGAAGGGAGATGAGTCAGGCCGGCCACAAGCCCCCCTGAAGACCAAACAGTCAAGGTGAGGAGCAAAGAGATGTTTGGTGGTCAGCCAGTCCAGCCCCCAAGTCCAGAGGACAGATGTGAGTTATGTAACATCACCCAGCAAGAGACCACGCTGAAGGCTGAATCTTGTCCCTGGCCCTCTGCTTGGACCATCCATGTCCAAAGAGCAGACCATGCCTACCCACACCTGGAAGGGCCGGCCGTGGGACCAGACTCTGACTCTCTGTAAGATGTAAGTCTGGGTCAGGGGTCAGGGCTTGGGAGTCACAGGGACCAATTGTTCCCTCTGAGTACTTTGTTTCATGGGATGCACTCACAACTTTTTTTTTTTAAGTGCCATGTTGCCATCGTGGTTATAAAGACCAGGGTATTAGGATAGGTTAGGTTAGGGTAGGTTAGAGGAAGCAGTGAGAACCCTCCTTTGGAACCCCACTGCTCAGACCCCGAAGTCCATGGCCAGAGTGATTAGAGGGTGATATCTGTCCTCACATGCCAACCTCCTTCCACCAACCACTATGCAGGCCTGTGACGCAGGGTGATATGGAGAGCAGCTTCCACGCCAAAAGCAGACATTTTAACTCTATTTCTTTGGCAATGGGGCCCTGGCAGATTTCTTTCAATAGGGCAGTGACTTGATGGCAAGTGTGTTTCCAAAATATTTAAATGCAAATATATGTGTATATATATATATATGGAAAATATCAAGGAAGAAGCTAGAGACTGAGAAACAAAAGGTTATGATCATACTCTAGTTGAGGGGTGATGAGGTTCTGAACCTGGGTGATGTATTGGAGTGAGAGTGGAAGTGACGGGTTGAGAATGGATAGTAGTGACAGGTTGAGAGGACAGTTGATTGGATGTCTACGGTAAGGAAAAAGATGGAAGCAATGATGAATATTGGTCCGGGAACCAGGAGAGTGGTGGCCCATGAATGGAAATAGGGAAGGCAAGATTAGTAGCTGGAGTAGGGAGAGGTGTGAGTTTAATGGTTGACTTTTGATATTTGCAGTGGGTGACCTCCTTACCTGCCACCTTAGTCCCAATTCCTCGCACAGCCCTGCGGGTTGGCTGCACATAGTGCTCCATTCCATGAGAATTTTCCCAGGGCTTATCCTGAATGGCTTTGAACTTTTTGGGAGACCCCAAAACCAACCCAAGTTTTCCATCACTTCCCCTCCAGAGCCCATTCTGCTGTGTGCTTACCTACTCACCGGATAAGTAATGAACACGTGAGTGAATGCTAGCTGTTGAAGCAACTCATTAAAACCCATGCCAGGATTGAATGTTTATATTATTATTATAGTAAAATACACACATAAAACTTGCCATCTTAACCATTTTCAGTGCACGGTGCATCAGTATGAAACACATTCGCATGGTTGTGCAGCTGTCACCACCGTCAGCTCCAGACCTCTTTCCTTTTCCTAAAACTGAAGCTCCGCCCCTGTTAAACAGTAACTCTCTGCTCTCCCCTGTCTCCAGCCCCACCATTCTGCTTCCTATCTTTGTGGTTTTGACCTCCCTAAGTACCTCATATAAGTAGAATCATACAGTATTTTTGTCTTTTTGTTAATGGCTTATTTCACTTAGCACACTGTCCTCACTTCACAGTTTCTCCATGTCATAGCACGCATTAGGATTTCCTTCTTTTTTTTGAATTATTGTGTTTTTAATCCTCACCCAATGATATGTTTCCATTGATTTTTAGAGAGAGAGAGGAAGGTAGGGGGGTGAGAGAGAGAAACATCAATAGGTTGCCTCTCATACATACCCTGACCAGGGATCAAACCCACAACCTAGGTATGTGCCCTGAATGGGAATCAAGCCTGCAGCCTTTTGGTGCATGGGACAATGCTCCAACCATCTGAACCATCCAGCCTAGGGAGAACTTCCTTCCTGTTTAAAGCAAAATAATATTCAGTTGTCTGTATATACCACATTTTGCTTATCCATTCTTTGTTGATAGATACTTCCTTCCTCATTTAGCTATTATAAAGAAGGCTACTATGACCATGGGTGTACCAGTCTTGAATTTGAACTTGCTTTCTGAGTAAGGCTTTCACAACTGAAGAACTTCTCAAATTCCATGCCCACGGGGTCCATAGGCTGCAAGGGTTTGGAACGTGTCTTGGTTGTACTTTTTCCTCTTGGTTTGGAAACCAGCTTAGCCTAGGCTCAGTCGATTTCTGACAACAGCTCAGCAATTATAGTTGCCAGCAAATGGTTCAAGTAGATCAACCATGAGTTAAGTAAGAAAAAGTAAGTGCTACTGTTTGAGGTCTGTCCAGAGTATGGTTTTAATCCATCACTGTCAGGCTCATATAAAAGCCCAGGCTTCTGTAACTCTTTAACTTGAAGCGTGATAGGGTGTCACATGTCAGCTGGAAGCCAAGAGAAGCAAGGAGTCCTGTTCATGGTTAAATCTCATAAAGATGCTTTTAAAAGCATATTAATCCATTAGTAGTCCATTTGGGTTTTGGAATATGGTCATATATTGTTTGGTACAACATATACTAAACCAAGTCCTGGAAAATTAAATGGAAATATGGTTTTAAAACTACAGGAACTTTATAGCAGTCTCTTAGTAATGCCTTCTCATTAGTCATCCCTATTCCTAGATTTTAAAACATTTTTGTTACATCAAATTTCCATTAAGAAGGGTACATCTATAGGATTGTTTTGTGGGCTGGGTGGGAGGGATTTTAATTTTTTTAAAAAGATTTTATTTATTTATTTTTAGAGAGGGAAGGGAGGGAGAAAGAGAGAGAGAGAGAGAGAGAGAAACATCAATGTGCAGTTGCTGGGGGACATGGCCTGCAACCCAGGCTTGTGCCCTGACTGGGAATCGAACCTGCGATGCCTGGTTCGCAGCCCGCGCTCAATCCACTGAGCTACACCCGCCAGGGTGGATTTTAATTTTAAAAGCACTTCAAATCACCAAAAAGTTACCAGAATTGTATGAGCAACTTTTTACCCTGATTCACAAATACACCTGTATTTTTAATTATGCTAATTAGATGCAGGTGTAATGACTGCATATTAACAAAGTGACCTTTTCCCTTGAGTGAGTGTTTTCTATGTAAGTTACATGGAGGTGCTAAACACACAGTTATTGAGCCTTTTAGTGTGCCAAGGTCTCTGTTAAGCATTGTCTTATATGATTTAATTGCTCTTATATGAATTAATCCTCCAAGTCCTCTGATGAGTGTTATTACCCCCGTTCTCCTGTGAGAAGCTTTCTCAAGGCTGGGCAGCCAGGAGTGGCGCTCAGGTTCCCACTCAGACCCTGCAATTTCAAACCCTGGATCCCTGAAATGATGCCTTCTGACTTTGCATGTCAGGACCTCCCTGGGCCCCAGGAAAGGTTGCAGTTTTGAGACGAGTGAAAAATGTTAAGGCAGGATTTTCACACACATGGAAGCGAGCTAGAGACAGGGCACGGTGGAGAAAGACAGAAGGAGGACAGCATTTGCCAAATGCTGCCTCTTCAGGCTAGTGCAGGGACAGTCCTTCACAGCCTGACCTCCAGATCGGAACTGGTGTATGTCTCCAGTGCCGTTTGCTGTGGTGATCTTTACCAAATGTAAAGAATCAGCTGAAGCCATGAACACAGAGAGCTTGAGGACCACCTTGTGAGGCAGGAAGACCCTCAAAGGCACAGGCTTTTACTTCATTCATTTTTCTGTCTCAGCAGCTGTCTCAGTGAGCTTGATCCACTGATCATTCAGCTGTTGGAGCTACATGTCACCTTAGTGTTTGGGATCACCATCAGCAGGATTTTCTTAAACACAGTACATACTAAGTCAATTCTGGGCATTGTAGCTCATTCATTTTTTCATTCATCCCACAAATATTTATTGAACACCTACTATGTACATAGCAATGCAGGAAAACAAAGGCTCTTTGTTCTAGGGCAGTTACACAGTCAATAAATAGATGAGTGAGCCAGGTACAAGTTAGAGAGAAGTGATAGATATATGGCCATTTCCACCAGATAAAAGGACAGAAAGGCCTGGGAATGAGAGCAGGCTAATTTGATTTGGGGATCAGGAAAGCTGTTAATGAATCTGAGGCCTGAATTGCCAGAGGTAGCCAAGGGGGTGCTGGAAAGCAATGGGTCCAGGTTGGGGGAACAGCAAATGCCCAAGGCCACTTTGGCACAGCCTAAAAGCAGAGAGATAGGTAATGAAATGCAATGGCATGCGTTTAGATGGAATCTGATGAGAGGTAAGAATCTGGGATGTCTAAGGATACTGGGCAGCCACTGGAGGGTTATGGGCAGGACAAAGACCCCATGGGATCTGCTGCTCATCTGAGGGGACCCTAAGTCCCATCCGTGCTGCTCATTGCCAGTGTCGCTCAGAGCACAGACAGTTGTGTGTTACCGTCAGCATATGTTTGCTGAGCATCTTTTGTCTGTCAGACACCCAGTTGGATGCTGTGCTTTACAGACGAGTAAGAGAGTACCTGGCCGGGAAGACTCCTACCTGGAAAGGGTTTGCCATCCTCTGTACTCTGTTTCTCTGAGGTGATAATGCCTGACTCTGCAATTGCTGGGAACATTTTTTAGAGTTTTCTTTCTGTGAATTACTTTTGAATCTTGATTCTTTGCATTCTTTATTCCTTCTTTGGCATCATCCTACTGGTGGCAAATGTTTATTCTTTGAGGGTAGACTTAATTTTTTTTGGAAATGGCTGAAAGTTGTTTCAGTTGTAGTCTAATGAATAGAGGATAGATTTTGTTTTTAGTAAAATGAGGAAATAAACAAGGCTGACTCTTTTTACATGGCTTCTAAAATGGCCTAAGATGCCATTGTATCAAATTGTCATATATCAAATTGTTAAAATGAAGTTCCTTGAAGCATAAGGGTTTAGACTTTAGGAGAATCCAAGTCTACTGGGGAAATCTCTGTTTTCCAGTAACCCTGCCTCTTTCCATGGAAATCTTTAATTCTCCAAATTCCATTCCTGTTTCACATCACTTCCCTGTTTCTTGCTTAAGGTGACATGAGTCTGATCTTTTCAGCGTAGAAGTATGGGTGCTGATTTTGATATTTTACGTATTTATGCTGAAGCTCCTTGAATCTTGTTGGAAAGACCCAAGGTTATCCTGTTCAGCTGCCTTCACCCGCATAGGACATTCATGGTCAGACCATGGAGTCTACATCACTGGAAAATGTAGATCTATTTATATTTTAAGAAAATTATAGGCCAGAAGCTTTTTAAAATAAACATTACTTTCATCCCATTATACAAAAAATACATTTGAGGTGATTGTCATTTTATTTGGGCCATGGTTTTCCAAGACTTGGGACAATAATATATTTTTTCTATGTTGTGCAAATGTATGCAGATTTTTAAAGCATGCATGCATGTATTACACACTTTATAAATTTGAGTAATAGAAATGTTTGTGTGTATAAATAGATAGAATAGGGAGTGTACATTTTGTATAAAATAACCTCTTTGGTATTTGTTTACCCTGATTTTTTGATTTATGAGTCGTCATTGCTCACTATAAAAGAAGAAAAATAAATATGCAAAACACTGGTAGGCTTTTAATGGGGTTACTTCCCATCTTAGCTCAGTGTTTCTCCACTGAAGCTGACCTTGAAATTGCTTTTTAAATACAAGTCAAAATATGCAAATTCTAGAGTATCAGGATGAGTATCCTATGTTAAGAGTTCTTTCAAATTCACATTTTTACATCATTTCCATCTTACATCCTGTGCTTTATCTGCTTCCTAATCCATTAGTGTATGAGAGGTGGGCATATGGGTTTTCGAAAATGCACTAATCCCCACTAAGATTAAAATACCCCTAAACATGTGCATATATGTTTTTCTTTTCTTTTTAAAATGTAACTTCATTTCCTTTTTAATGACAAAGAAGCCTTGCCCAGCGTGTCTGACTGCTTTCCTTTTCAGTCTCCATGATACCAAGACACCGTGTGTCATCTCTGTGTCCCTTTCTTCCCGAGTCTCAGAGCCTGTCAGGGGTAGGAGCTGCTCCCCGTCTGGCAGATGACTTCGGTCTCAGTTGCATCAGTCGTGTATTTGTAGTCACTCCTCCTGTCTGTGCCGTCCACTTCATCGGGTCCCAAGGAAGTCCCTTCTGTCCCCTGATTATGTTTCATACGGGTCATCTGGAGCCCGCATGGTGCTGGTATGTATATATCATGTCCTCCTCATTATGAACAGAAAAACTCACAGCCATGAATTTCACTGAAGTTTATGATTGGTCCCTGACTGCCTCCACTGGCACAGAATCCTCTTCTGGACGCATTCTTGCAGTTAGACAAACAAGCAGATGCACTGAGCCAGTGCATGAATGAATAGGAAATATCCCAGTTCCAAAGGATAAATCTGTCGTGTGGCGGACAAGGTACTTGGGCAAAACATTTGGTTCTGAGGTCCCTTGGAGGATTGGGCCCATGCTATAATTAATGCCACTAGCAGTAAAAGGACATTAGGGATGTCGCGCATGTCAATTATTTCTTCATTTTGTTTATCCAAGTTTCCTGGCCTTGGACGCTCTGTGGCCATTGCCGGAGAAAGCCCTGGAGACGGAGCGCTGGCTCCTGCTCCCTCATGAGTGCGTCGTTACCTCAGTCCGAACAAAGTCCCTTCTTTATCTTCTTCTACTTCTTTTTTTTTGTAGAGGAGGGAAACATTATTGGATTCAGGAGGTTCATAGTAGTCCTGCACGCAGCTGGGGACGAGGGGGATAGATTTATGAAATGGACCATTTCAAATGGCATTATCTTCCCACAGTGAGGTACACCTTTCATAAATCATGGGAGAGCACTTGGAAAATAGAACATTTGTTATTTCTGCATCACATTGTATTTGCATCCCCCAGAATCCTGGGAAAGAAGAAGAAATTCTCAGGTTTCCTTCCTTGAGTTTGAAAAGGCAATTAATCCCCTCACAGTGAAATTATAAAAAGAAGAAGAAATGTAATAAAACAAAAGAGTACTTCATATAAGTCAAGGATTATGCTTTTACTGATATTTTTAAAATTGTGGTGATTTATTTTTTTGGCTGCTTGTTCAGGCCTGTATTTGATTACGGCATTAATTAAGGTGTTCGGTTTTATTTTCCACTGAAAACATTGTGCCCTGTCCCACAGGCCAATGTAGGTGAGTGTGGCTCAGCTGGGATGGCAAGTGGGTGGGAATATTGACTGAACTTTTCTTTCCCAGTCTCTGCCTTTTCCCATCTGGGGGCTCGTGGGTAATTATTCTGTAGCATGCCTAAGTCCAAGTTGTGTACATTTGTGTTTCTAACATGAAAAGTCCCTTCTTTCTAGTAGCCCGGTGTAATTTGCAAGCTTCTTTGTGTGTCCTTGATG
This sequence comes from Tonatia bakeri, assembly GCA_004024845.1. NCBI lineage: Eukaryota > Metazoa > Chordata > Mammalia > Chiroptera > Phyllostomidae > Tonatia > Tonatia bakeri. The sequence continues at coordinate 16,818 of PVIA01009439.1, read as the reverse complement.
GAAACTATCAAGTAGTAGTCAATTCTCTCTAAATAATTAGGCTTCTTAAAGAACTTGAGCTGTTTCCCTGAACAGCCAGGCCATCTTGCAGAATTACCCTTCATTGGAAAGGAGTTAAAAGTCATCATCCTGATTGAAAGTCAGGAGTCTCCACCCCAGTCCACCAGGTGTCTAAGATTCCTGTAAGCCCCTGGACAACAGTTTGGGCACAACTGAAAATGCACGACAGTAGTTTGAAAAGTTTAGAAAATGAATTTATTTTATCTGCCCCTTCCTTCCCTCAGCCCTCTGAAAATAATGTTTAAAAAAATGACCTTTGTAACTTTAGGGGAGAAGAAAGCTAAGATACATTATTTCAGACAACTAAGAAAAGAAGTTAGCTTTAAAGGTAGCTCCTTCTCAAAAGTGTGGGACACATTTTTTTAGCATGTGTAACATGCCAAGATAAAATTGAATTGAGTGAACACTTAAGAGGACCTTGAACTTGACTATCTGAACTTGATGCTCATCACAAGACGTAGGGTGGGGTATAGCTCATTTCTGAGGTATTTTGAGAGATTTTTCAGGTAAATATGAGGTAGAAAATGAGAAATCGACCCATATTCTTTTCTCTGGTTAAATGTCTTGGGTGAGATCCCGGGTCAGGACCAGCTCTCCAGAAGGAGAGGGATTTGCCTGGCCCCTTCCTGCCTGCACACCCCCTCTTCTCACCCAAGAAAACAAGCTGTCTATTTGCATGTGCATAATAGAACAGTCTTTGATTTGTATCAGACAGATACAAACCCTTGGTTTGAAGCCTGACTTCATTTTTTCTTGCCTCTCCTTCCTGTTTTGTAGATAGGGACAATGATTGCAACCATTCAGAATTTCTGTAAAAATATTTACCTAGATAATGAGTCAGACTCGCAGCACATAGTGGGTGCTTAAAACAAATAATAGATACTGTTTATCAAGGTCTTTCTATATGACACATGTTTAGTTTCACGCTATGTAACCTTTAATCTTCAAACAACCCTGTGACATAGGCGTTTGTGGGCCCATTTTCTGGGTGAGAAGACTACAGTACAGGAGTAGAAAGTCAGCCACCTCCTAAAAATCAAAGCCTGGACCCACACTCTGGTCTCCTGGACATCAGAGATTGTACTCTTACTCCGTGTCTATCTCCTGTAGTCCTATTCCCGGGACTGCGGGTCCACTACCCCAGCTCAGATAACCTGTCCAGGACTAGAGCACTCGGAGAGGGAGGAACAAAGGAAGACTCAGGTGCATGAACTTCAAGTGCAGCTGAGTTACCAGGACTTCTAAGCTCTATGCTTCTAGGGCTTCATCAGAGCAGTCTGGCTCTTGTGACTTCTGACACATCACAGACGGATCAACCCTGGAAAGCAAGCAGATTGGAGGGAAGTGGCTCCACTGCATTCCCTTTGCAGCCTTGGATGAAGCTGGAAAAATCCAGAATGAGTGTGGGACACCTGAAAAGTAGCTGAGCGTGAACCAACGATTCAAGGCAGCCCAGCCAAAACTCCCAACCTTCCTGCAGCTCCCTCTGGATTCCTGCACCATTTGAAGGGAAGCTCTTTCCCACCACTACGTGGCGGGCTCAGTGGCTCTCTGATGGCCTGCAGGAGTTAGCGTGGCTTCTGAGAGTGTGTCCTGCTGCCTCTGAGAGGAAGTACCAGCCATGGGGAACCTAGAATCTGCGTTAGCTAAGCCCCGCATCGCTGAGACCCACAGTCATTTCAAAGGCCTGATTTGCTGTTGTCAAAGGGTCTGTTTCTAGGTGTTTGGCCAAATATTTAAGAAGGTCATCAAGAGAAGGTCTGAAGGGAAAACAAAAACCAGGGTAGATTGATTTCGGAGAATTCCTTTCGAGTTTCCCTTGGCTGTGCTACTGTCAGCCCATGATAAGATTGTTGTTGAGTTTGGATTGATTTTTATCTTTCATGAGTCAGCACAAAACAATGCTTTCTCTGGGTAATCTTTTCTACGTGACCCCCCTCTTTCCAGGTAGAGTTGCACTTCATAATTGAGATTCTCTTTTACTTCATCAGCTTCTACGTTGTTCAGCCTCTATCACATTGAATTAAAATCATGTCTTGTCTGGTTCATCTACTGAACTGTGAACTCCTTGAAGACAGGAACTCTCTCTTACCTTCCGGGAGCTCAAGATACGTTTGTTATGTCAGGTGAATGGGGTCTAATCATAAACTGGTGATGTGGGCAAGGAGCACAATAACATGAAACGTAGGACATCCACAAAAGCTGGCAGTGGAGGTACGTCACTGTCTCTGTTTGATCTGGCCTGCTGTAGGCGCATCAAGTTGCAGTCTTGAGTTTGGTACACATCCACGTAACTGCTCTGAAGTCAGTGACTTTTTCTCAGCTTGGAACTAGTGTGGAGTCACCAATCCAGTCACTCGTGGATCGTTCCAAGCATGTAGGGATTGCAAGTCACAATACCCAGGGCAGGCCAACCTAAGACATGCTTGGACTGCATTGCTGCTCATGAACCTGGCTCTTGACCTATTTAAATAAGTGAGTACGGCCCTGGAGGGGAAAATGGGAGGTGCCTTGATGTTTCCATGTAGCTGTTGCCTGGATAGTTCAGCTGGATCCAGAGCACAGGAGGGAGATTCTAATAGAAAAAGCTTTCCCAGAGTGTCTAGAAGAAATGAAAAACAAACAGCAAAGGTACCGCTTCCTCTGCCCTTTTCCGTAGACTCCCAACATATCCTTGGGTCAGTCTTAATTTTTTTTTTAAAGATTTTATTTATTTATTTTTAGAGAGGGAAGGGAGGGAGAGAGAGAGAGACAGAGAGAAATATCAATGTGCGGTTGCTGGGGGACATGGCCTGCAACCTAGGCATGTGCCCTGACTGGGAATCGAACCTGCGATGCCTGGTTCGCAGCCCCGCGCTCAATCCACTGAGCTACACCAGCCAGGGCTGGGTCAGTCTTAATTTTTAAAGGAAAGAATTTGAATTGAGAATTTGAATCTGTCATTTGGTTGATTTTTTGAAATATTTAATGTCAATGGGCGGAATGAGAGAGCAGTTTGTTCCTATACTTGTGAAATTCACCCCTTCCTTAACGTTGATGCAGAGTCTTCACGTCAAAAAGGTCAAATTCACGTTTGAAAGTCTATAACCTAACCAAAGTTTGTTTTTTTGTTAGACCATCATTTTTAAAAAATCTTTTGGCAACCTTATTACTCCTTGTACACCCGCTGCCGATTCCCCCAAACATTCCAGCCTTCCTGTTTTGTAGTTCCTCCTCCTTCCTGTCCGTGTGGTTTTGTTGCCCCTTCAGTCTGACTCCTGGTTTTATTTCTAAGGACTTTTTAACATTGGCATCTTTTTATGGCCCTCCTTTGTGCCCCCCCATACACATTAGCTTCACATACCTTTGGCCTGCGTCATTCATTACTTATTACCTTCCAAAATCAGGAAAATTCTTGCTCTTTAGGCTTCATTTTATGTGTGTGCTACGTGCTTGTTAGACAGAGGTTGGCTTTAATTCATGTGAGCTGAGCTTAGGGTGTGCGGGAGGGGGCTCTACCTCTGGACAGTCAACATGGGGGCCAACTCTGGCTCCTTCCTTAACTTCCTTTGTGACCTCGAAGATGTCATTTCATCTCTCCACCTCTTAATTTTCTCACCCGTCCCATCAGGCTAATTAATGCCGGTCAGACCTACGTCCCTGGCTGGTTGGGCAATGCAAAGAGCACCCGAACTGGACCACACTCTTAAACTAAGCTGTGCTCTGGAACAGACAGGGATTTAACTGGCTCCCTGCAATGGGTTGATTATTCAAGCAATTCTTCAAATTAATTTTTCACCTGTCTGCCTTTGGAAACACGGATACACTCGGCCTGTTTTTTCTGTCTGTATTTGAAGAAAGAGTCAGCAGTCCGTAGACGGACAGACAACAAACAGCCCGACCAGTGCCTTCACTTACTCACACAATGAAGAGATTTCAGCGCTCAGCCCCAAAGAGGCAGTTTCCCTCTCTTCAAACGGGGACACGGGAGAAATGTAACGATTACATGTCTCCACTGTGCAGACAGGTTGCAGGCCTGGAAAACTGTGGGTGCCTTTATTTATCAGATTGTCGATGAAAGTCGGGGGGGGCCATGGACAAAGTGGTCCACGGAACTTGACAGTGGGCCCCATAGGAAGGCCTGCGCAAAGCCAGCCCTTGGCGTGGGCCGGGGGGCGTCGCAGGGTGACAACTCTCTCCAGGCTGGTAGGTTAGTTCTCGTCCCTGGGAGATTCAGGTGAAATAAAGCTTTAGGAATCAGTCCCACAGGCATTAAATGGGGGTTACGAAGCAGGAATTTCTTCCCCTCTGTCCCTTTTTGCCTTCTTAGAGGAGCAAGTTAAAAAAGAAAGGTTCTTTGACAAAATGCCTTACTGCTCAATACACTCCTGTGTAAAAAAAGGGGCGGGGGGGGGAGAAATGCACATTCGTCTTTCCATTAAAAATAGATTAAAAAAAAGCACCCGAAAGAAAAAAGCCCACAACAATGAAATAAATTAGAATAATACAACTGGAGGCCCGCAGAAGAGTTTGCTAAACATTGTCTTTTCGAAAGCCACTTAGAGTTCTAACTTCCTGTTTCGGCCCGGAGCGATAAAGGCAGGAACACTGTCATTAGCTTCAGAAACCATGTTTTTATCCCTTAGCTGCGTTTGTTTATTTTTCTCTTCCCCCTCAGCTGTGTCCCCGCATGCGTCACAGGTGCCTCTCGCCCGGGAGTGTTTGTGAACTGAAGTGAAAGGCGTAAGGAGCGGCTGCCTTTCCCCAGCTCAGGAGCCTGGTGGCAAGCCCAGTGGGTGCTGAGTCCTGTGGGAGCCCCCGCTGAGCTGCCTGTTCGGGCTGTTTGGGCTGGCTCCCCGATAAAGCTGGAGGGGCTTTTCACTCCACCCTGTGGTCGGATAACCTGCGACCATAGTAAACCCAAAGATAATCCTTAGCACGTTTCAATACAGTGATTACTCACCCCGCCACCACCCCCTTAGCCACTTAGCCCCTTACAAAGAGCCAAAAAGAATGTGGCACCTAGATGCTATTTATAACAATTTTTACCGCTTGCCTCCTGGGCCTAAATTGGAAACCTAATTTTAGATCCATAAAAGTCAAAATATGTGTATAAAAAGTCCCAAAATAATCCAGCGCGGCTCATAAGCGTCCTCCGAACAGGTTCAGGCTGATTTATCTCACTGAGGATATTTAATTATGTCAGTGAAAAAACACCGGTAATTAAATCATTATTTCCTAGGTGTTAGGTCCAAGGACATTCTAGGGGAAGTCAAAGGCAGAGGGAGGAAGGAACGTAAGAAGTGCAGGGTGGGCCAAGGAGCCCGCAAGGCTTGTTTAGAGGAATGAGCGCAGGCTTTGCAATCAGACGGAGTGGAGTTGAAATCGAGGTGAGCATGTGTGTTATCCTGCATACGCTCCCCAGCCCGTCTGAGCCTTGATTCGCTCACAGTGGGGGTAATCCTGCCTACCTCCAGGCTTGCCGTGCAACCTAGAAATGCAGCCCTGTGCTCCTGTGTGGCAGGTAGTGGGTTCCTTCACAAACCGGTGCGGCGTTAGCTATTATTTATTCACTGCGATTGTTCAGGAGACCTGTCACTGTGCCCCCTTTTAGGAGTCTCCTGACCGTCTTCAGGACGTTGCGTAGAGAGGACGTACACCTAACAGATTTCAGAACTTGTGTATTTTCTGGGTGGCCAGACTGAAAAATGAGCTTTCTTATGAGAGAGTCAGAAGTAAGTCTCTAATGGCTTTTGAAAACCTCCCAAGCCCTGCAAAGCCCCAGCCCCCATGACAGCTCTGTCCCCTCTTTTACGGACGCCTGCCACAGCTCTGCTTGGTCCCCTCTGCCTCCTGATCTCTGCTGACGCACCGCCTGCCATTTGAACAGCATAAACCTGGGGTCCCCTCTCCGGGGGAGGGTCCAGCACCCACTGATCAGGGGAGCCACTTTGGGGGCCTGCAGTAGGCAGAACTTTGGCCCCCGGTGTTGCTCCCATGGTTATGCCATGCTGCACAACAAAAGGGCTTTTGCAGGGATATTTAAGGTAATTAATCAGCTGACTTTAAAGTAGGGAGAATAGTCTGGACTTTCAGGGTAGGTCCAATGTAATCACAGGGGCCCTTCCGAGCAGGAGAGGAAGGCAGGTGAGGAAATCAGAGGGATGTGGCAGCAAGGGGGCAGAAAGATGACAAGCATAAGAAGGATGTAAGTACCCTGCTGACTTTGAAGATGGGAGACCCATGTGGCAAGAACTCTGAGCAGCTGAAAGGAAACAGGGACCTCAGCCCTACACCTGCAGGGAAAGTGGGGCTTCCACCCACAGGAAAATGGGGTCTCAGTTCTACAACCACATGGCACTGAATCTGTGGGTAATCTGAGTGAGCCTCCAGCAGATTCTTCCTCGGGGCCTTCAGAAAAGAGCCAGGAAGGCCGACACCTAGGCTGGGTGACACTTTGGCTTGTGAGGTCCCAAGCAGAAAACCCATCTGAGCTGCACTGTGCCTGGGCTTCAGACCCAGGGCGGCTGTGAGATAATCATGGGTGTGTTGTTTTAAGTTGATGGGAACTTGTTATGGCCATGACACAAGACTAATACAGTGCTGGGGCCTTCCATGGGGTGGGCCTCCCTCAACCAGCCCTCAGTCTGTTCAGCTTTGTTCCTAGTGCCTCTCAGCCGTTTGCCTGTTTTCCCCTCCCAAAGGAATCTGCGCTCCCCACTCACCCGAATTGCTTTTGTTTGATTATGAGTGTGTTCAGAGTCACACTCAGCCTAATTATTGCTTTTGACTAACCCCAACACATAATGTTGTATGTCATGGTGTACTACTTTTAATTTCACAGATGAACACATTTCTATTCTTTTAATCCCCTCTCCAAGTCTCGTGTTAACTCCATCTGGACAAAGCATTGAGGTGTAGGTATGACTTCTCCTGAACTGAATGCCACAGCTGCCCTCGATTCACTCCGCAGGGCAAAAACGACAAGGAAAGGTTTTCCTCTTGAGTGACAACAGCCTCATTGTGTTGAATCCATTGTGCCGGACTGAGAAATCTCATTTGGGGATTGCACATGTCACTCCACATCTTTATAACTTTTCAGCACTCGGAACTACCTCCTTCATAGTAACAGCAGTGCTTACTTAGTGTTTATCACAGGCCAGTGAACGGATCTGCTCAGAGCTTTTCATGCATTCTTTAACTTAATGACAGCACTCCCATTTGGCAGATAAGATGACTGAGGCTTGTAGAATTTCCAGAGCTAAATGGTAACAAGTCCAGTCCAGCATTTGAACTCGGGCAATGGCGCCAGGGGCCATGTTCTTAATGACCGAATACTGCATATTTTTGTTTTGGTTTGGTTTTTGGTTAGAAAAGAGAGACAGAATGATCCCATTTTCCCATCTTGATAGATTATAGATTGCCTCTCTCATCTGTCCTTTTCCAATATTTCTTCCCAGTCTTTGAGTTGAACTTTTAGTCTTCAGCCCAAATGCATTACGTGAGGGTGGAAAAGGTTAGGAGGATTTAGTTGGTCAGTGGTTACTGACCAACCTTCAGGAAAAGGAAAAGCAAAGCACACCACTTTTTAATGCTGTTACTGGAAAAGCACAGTGGCATGCCATTGTTCCGAGAGGAAGGGGCTTGTTTGTCTTATCAGCTCCCGGTGAAATAGGATATTGGATGGAAAGCTAAGTTATAGCAGGTGCACTTGAATTTAAGAAGGAGAGACAAAGCAGAACCCTAGCTATTCAGAGTCTATTTTTTTTCCTGTTCAGGCAAAACACCACACACACGTATACATGCACACAGGTTTTGGGCATGAGAACATGCGGATTTCTAAACCCACACACAACTGAACTTAAATTGACTTCCATTGTGCGGGGTAGAATTTTTGATCTGGGAGTCTTTATCCTTGGGCTGTGCTTCCTGCAAGCGTTTCAGTGGTGGCTCCTCCTAGACACTGGCAGTGGTGGGATTGGGAGTTTCACAAGAAATTGAAAATGGTCTGCTGGCATCATGCCCAGGACATTGGGAGACTCGAAGAAGGTTGACACCTTTGGGGGAAAGCAGACTTCCATGCTTATGGTTCTGATTGGCTCCTCTTATTATGGCGCCAGGTGTTTGCCGGGGGTGTGGTGATGGAAAGCCAAGGACATCCCTGGAGAGAGTCCTTCCCGACCCTATGCCAGCTCTTCCCTTGGTTTCACTCCAGGCAAGATGTAGGTCTGGCGACAGCATTTACCAGTGGGCAGTGAGGGGAAGAGACAAGATGAGACTCAGATTTTCATTGTTATTTTCAGTGGTGAACAAGGGCAGACATGCCCCAAACTGGCTTAGGCCCCTACCCCCCGCAAAGGAAATGTATTAGTTCCTGGAACTGGGAGACTCAGGGGTAGATCCGGCATGGTTGGACCCAGGTGATCCAATGACGCTGCCGCAATTCAGGTTGTCGCCATCTTTCAGCTATGCTTTCCTCTGCGTAGACTTCATTTTCACGTGGCCTCAGCCCAGGAGGGCAGAGATGGCCAACAGGAGCCCACCTCCTTCATGCACAAGGAGCACTGGGGGGAAAGAGAGGTCCAGCAGGTACCACAGTTGACTCTCATTGGCCCTTCGTGGGTCACACGTTGATCCCTGAGCCAACCACTGCAACCCTGTCTGGACCTGGGATGAATGGCACCTTGCAGCTGGGGGTGGTGAGCTTGACTCCAGCCATAGAGATCACGAGGGATGGAGGGAAGAAGGTATGTTATTGCTGGCTCAAAGTAAGAAAGACAAAAACAACAGACCTCCATGACAGCAGCTATGTTGCCACGGCAATACTCATTCCAGGAGACCATGGTCATCTTGTTTTGGGTTGGTCTTTGTCTAGAATCACCCCCAATGGGATTGGAGACTATTGTCCTTTGAACCTAGGAACTAGGTGATGGGAGCACCAGGAATGGGACTGTGGAAGGAGCAGAGAGAGGGACATACACAGGGTTGTGATGGGGGACCAGGGCATGCAGGTGGCAGGAAAGGACTGAGCAGGACACAAGGCAATTCCTGGCACCAGCACAGTGAAGGCAGGTAGCAGCCTTCTCTCCATGGAAGGGGGTGGGGGCAATTGAAGCCATTTTTCAAATGACATCAAAGGGACCTTGAAAGCCAAATCTGGGTATGCCATCCCCACCCCTCTCACCCCCAATCAATCCACACCCATGACTTTCTACTGCCCTCAGGGCAAAGATGGACCCCTACACAACTCCTACAACACCCACCCCAATGGTCTAGCCCCTACCTCCGTAGTCTCATTTCTCACTGCTCTCACCGTGACTTTCTGCCTCTTACCACACTGACTTCCTCTCGGTGCCTGCAGCTTTCCTTGCTGCCTCCTGTCTCAGGGCCCTTACACATGCTCTTCTCTCCCCTTCTTTGTCTCTGCTCATTCTTTGTATTTTGACTTAGGGAAATGGGAGGCTATTTTCAGCTCTCCAGAAACACTTCCCTGACTACGTTAAATCTTCCTATAAGTTCTCATGGTTCCCACATTTCCCCTGGATAGTGAGTGATGCACTGAGCTGTGGTTTTCTACTTTTTTTTTTATTTATAAATTCTTGTTTTCCCCACTAGACTGGAAGCTCCTAGGCTACATATTGATTTCGTTCACCAATGTATCCCTAATACCTAATAGAAGGTTTAGCCATCACTACATGTTTATTGAATGAGTGAGTGAGTGAGGGAATAAGGTACTTGTGAGGTGCTTTCTCAGGCTTCCAGAATAACTCTGGAGTTGCAGAGGTTTGCAAGAACCAAAGGGGAGCCTGAGACCGGGTCATAGGGTGCAATGGCTCAGCAAAGGCACACAGTGCTCATGACAAATTGTTCATTTTCCTGATTTTGCTTTGTTTCCTTGGAACTTTATTTTAGGGGTTGTTGTTGGTGGTGGTGGTGGTATTGGTGATTGTGGTGAAACTGACCATATACTAACTGGGTTGACTGTTTAATTCAACCATAAATGACCACTCTTGACACTCAAACCTTCTAAGTTAGAGTCCTTGGAAAATTCAGCCCCCTTTCTGATTAAACACGGTGATATAGTCCAAGTATTGTCCTGCAGACCTAGACTGGGCTGATGTCCATCTGTGGTCTATATAAGATAATGGATTTGTGAAACAAATCAATCCTGTCGGCGCAACTGCAGGGCAGGGGGCATGTTTAACCTACTTTAGGAACACACTTTTTAAGGGCTTTGCACACTAATTGCATGCAAATAGATGCCACTAATTGCAAACACAAGATTCAGACCTTGTCAAAGTAGAAACCTATTCATCAACAGCTCCTTTAGGACCTCTGCTCCATGCGATGCAGTTTAAATTGCTGTTTTAGGGTACATTCTACCATCATTCTTACCCCCAATTCACCATTAGCTGTCTCCAGATATTATTGCCCTGGGAGGACTCACCGAGGGCAAAGACCACCCCCTTCACTTCAGCCCGATGCCCCGCAGGTATCCACTTCAAAACAAAGATGTGTATTGAGGTCCTTCTCTGCCAAGCGTGGCGATGGGCAACGGCAGTAGAGAGCTGCCTGCATGAGTGGATAAACTATTTCCTGGAATGTTTTGCTCTCCTCGCCCTCTTTTAAATTGGAGCCAGCCCATCTATTCTGGCCGAAATTCCACCTTCCCTGAGGTGCCCTGCTGGATGTGATCCACCTGCCCTCCACCCTTTCATAGGGTTTTGTCTGTTGCATTTATCTGACACTTTTCACTTACTGCCTTATATTGCATTTGTTTTCATTCATTAATTCAACAGCCACTTACCGATTGCTACTGAGTAAAAGCTCCTGCACAAGACGCTGCAGGGGACGAAAAGATGGACAAGACGTGGTCTTTGCTGTCATATATTATTTCGCCTACTCGGCAGCAACATATGTCAGGGCATGGATCATATCTTACTCATTTTCTATTCAGCTCTTCTTTTTCTTTTTTATAATCCATAAAAAGGCATGGCAGAGTAGGTATTATTGCACATTTTTTTCAATGGATGGATGGATGGATAGATGGATGGATGGATGGATAGCTGGCTGGCTGGATGGCTGGCTAGCTGGCTGAATGGATGGATGGTTGAATGGTTGGATAAATGATGCATAGACAGATGAATGGTAAAATTTTTATATTTTACTGAAAATCTGTAACGATATCCCACTGGATTACTAGAACTAATGTAGCTGCCCAAATGTCCAGTTTCCCTCCTGTATTTGTGGAGCATCAACAGTACGCCAAGCCCAAGCCAGGAACTGGAAACAGACACGTAAATAACACGTAAGATACAGACTCTGGCCGCAGAGACCCTTTGGAACCGGAGTGTGGGCACATAAGCAGATTCCTGTAACATGGGAGTCGAGGATGGCTGTGGGAGCGACACTAAAAATGACACGGAGTGCTACGGGATGCACAGGTGCTCGATGGACTGCTTGTTTCTCCGTCAGGGAACTCTGCAGAGAGGACATGGCGGTCGAATCCAGGCTGGGATTTTTCCCCGGGGACAGGGAGAATGGACGCGCAGGGCGAGGAGGAGACTCCGCAGGTCCCAGACGCAAGGGCTGTCCTGATGGAGCTGCGCTGCTTCTCAAACGACGACCCGCGCAGCTTCACAAATGGGCCACCAATGTCCCTCGCCAGCTAAAGTATCTGTCCCCCACAGACATGGTGACAGTGAAGTCGGTCAGGAAGAGCGCTATGGGGTGGGCTGGGGTGCACAGCCCTGCGACGCCTGGGTCCCGCCAGGCGAATGAGAGGTGTGAGCTGGAGTCCCAGAGAATTCGGCTGAAATAGGTGCGGTTTGCACTGGTCACGTGAGTGCAGATTGCGGTCAGGACAGTATAAAGTTCTCCTCGAGCAGAGACACCATGCTGAAGGGATCACTGGACATTGTTTACCACCATATTTTTTCAAATGCGTGTCTTTATTAAACTTGTTTTCACTTGTTTGAATAGCCTGCTTTTTAAGCAGTTTTGCGTTCCCAGCAAAGTTGAGAGGGAAGCGTGGAGCTCCGGAGTGCCCTGCCCTGCACACGCACAGCCTCGGCTCTGCCAGCATCCTGCAGCGGAGCGGCATACGTCACAGAGGATGAATCTGCATGATCCCCCAAAGTCCGCAGCTTCCCTCGGGGTTCATGCTCGGTGTTTGGGTCTGGACAAGTGTATGTGACATGAATCCCTCCTGAGGGTCTCATCCAGACAGAGTGGTTTCATGGCCCTGCAAACCCTATTTTCACTTTTTTCTTTTTTGAGCATGCATCAAAATTGGTTTTGTGTGTCTGTGTTTTGAAAGTGTGCCACAAACAAGAAGTTTGGTATCTCCCAAATAGTGCCCCAGTTCCCTAGGGAGAAAGGCAATAGCCAGCAGGGGGCTGGGCTGGGGGCCGGGCTGGGGGCTGCTGCCCTTTGGAAACTGTCAAAGGGCATATCTCAAACACCTCCTGAGAAATGGGATCTCTCCTCGTGAAAGTTTGCCATCACTTCTGAATAATTGCTGTCCTTCCAAGTACACGGGTATCTTCGACAAGAACAAATTTGCTGGCGGCTCGAGGATTCTGTTCAGCCTTAAAGATCTCAGCACCGTAATGTTTGTTATCCTTGCGCTTTATTTAATAGACCCGCCTGAGGTGACGTTTTATATCATGCTTTGTCTCTAAGTGATTTACCGCTGGGAAGATAACAAATAGTCCAGGTTTATACTCAGAAAGTCAAATACACCACCAGTGTTGCGTGCGGAGGTATTTTCAATTAAAGAGGCAATACTTTCTGAGATGAGAAGTCTGCTGTGACTTCTCCAACAAACCATGCCACCATCCCTGTCTGTGTGGGAATCAAGAATTAGGCAGACATACCAACATGCATGATGCCCAGAGGAGTTATCTGAGAAAAATTTAGCATCTAACCATATCCTTACGAGCTCACGGAGAAGAATTATATTTGCTTGAGCTGAGGGTTTTTTCTGTTTTCTTTTTCTTTAATTGTAAAAACAATCACAAATGCGAGGGCTTCAGACTTGAACTTGTCAACAGTCAGTGGCCCACGGTGGAGATAGAGACGTCACCTGTCTTTGGGGCTGAGGTGCCGGAGCAGGTGTTTCTGTGGGAACTGGGGGTCTCAACCCACTGCACACCTTTAATCTAGGGTCTCCTTTCTGGCAAAATGTCCGTGATTCATAACTCAGTCACGTTGCTGAGGAATGTCTCTTCAGATAGATTCTATCTCTAAGAACTTAAGTCAAGGGATTTTCAAACAGTCGCTTGCTTTATGTACGTGAAGCTCTCACTCAGGAAAAGAACTTTTATTTGCAAGTACCACATGAACAGGGGCCTGAAAGAAATAATTAGGACTCTCCTCTGCTGTCTCAGTCTCGAAGAGTTCCCTGCACAGGTGTGGGCGGCCCGCTTGTGCGTTTGTGGGTCTGCACAGGAGACAGTGGGGCCATCGGGGGTGGGGGGCGTGAGTAATCCCACATCTGCCCTTGCTTTTGTTTGTGCAACAACTCGGCGCGCTGTCACCACATCAGCACATTTTGTTGCAAATCTCAGTGCCCTCTCACTTTCGTTTTACTTAATGTGTTTCTCCATTTTCCCAAGGCCATAAGAGCTGTTTTCTTGTGAGCCGCACACCTGCCTCAAATAACTAAAATTGCCTGGGTCTTGGATTCTGAGGCTTCATATTCTCCTGTATATTATTTGGTCCTATTGTTCCTTAACTCGCTCATCATTCACACAGTGAAGGAAATTCCATTCGGTCCTTTTAAGACGGCCAGACTAGCTGACTTAAACACTCAGCCCCGGTTACTTTGGGATATTTCGGTTCTTTATTGAAATGGTCCTTTTAATGTCGTCTTTAATTTAATCAAATAGTGTCATCAAAATAACATTTACTCTATTACTGCAAATTCACTGCATTATTAACTAGTATAACTAGACAAAAAAGATGGTACAAACCCCCATGGAAATATATACTTACTGTAAAAATGGATACAGTTCATAGATGTTCTATATTTAATTTGCAGTTTCAAAGCACTCTCTATGGAGAGGTTTTATGGTTCTGAAATAATTTAAAAACACACTTTACTACAATCCATAGCAGGTAGTTTTTTTTTTTTTTTTTGCCAATTTGGGAAATTATGGTGCCTTGTACTTTCCAAAGTAACCCAGACTGTGTTTTTAACAGTGACGTATGTCTCATCAGAAATGGGGCTCTGTCCCCAGCACCACAGGTGGGCGCAACCAAGGCCTCGCTGGCTTCCCTTTGGTCCCCTCCAGCAGCTTGACTACGCAGAGCACGGTCCTGGCAGGGGCCACCGGGATCCAGGCAGCTTGATGAAAAATACCAACTTAGCAACGCCACTTCGGGTAGTCTGAGCAGAGAACAGGTCATGTTTGGGGCAGGTGACGAAGGGTCTCAGGGTCACATAATTTCCAAATTCTTTCTTGGACTCAAGAGAAACACATGGGCTGGGAGGATAAGAGCTCTGGGCCCGTGATGCTGATAAAGGCACTTGCTAAGCCTTAGTTTCCTCATCAGGGGAAAGCGAGACTCTTACTACCAAATAATCTAATATTTTTTAAATGCTTGTCTACCCACTTTCTCTTGAGATCAACAGTGCCATTTTCCAATTAGATTTGTTTATCAGAACTTGCCACTAGCTATTTCTTTGTAAAGTACGTAGGTAAAATATCAATGGAGCATCTCTATTTCAAGATTTTCATTCTTCTCCCTACCAAGAAATTCTGTTCTTGGAAGGTTATTGGATAGATACAGAATAAGGATATTGAACTGAGGCCATTTATTTTCAAAAGGCATATATTTTTCACCCATTGCTGCCTCCAGCCAAGCATCATGCAAGGCCCCGAGAAAGTAAGTGCAGATACATTCTAGGTCTCTGCTTTAGGGAACTTAATTAGCTGGGGACACAAGCATTTGAAAACAATGGTAAAATAATTCCAATGTTATAATAGAAATCTTCACAGGGTTAACTGTTCATCTGTTCGTCCACCTCTCTGTCCATCTATCCATCCTCTCACCCATGTAACCACCCATTCGCCCATCCGTCCTACCATCCCAGCTTTCATTTATCCATCCACCTACCCACCGCTAGAATGTCAGAACCATCAGTGCTGAATCTCAACGTGATATGAAGGCACGTGTTTCGGTTGAGGATCAAAAAGCTTATCAAAGTCTGCAGAATAAAGTGGAGGTCCAGATACTGACGAGACCCCGCATAACTATAATGTGAAAAAGGGTTGCAAGCCTCACTTAGGCCAGATGGATATGAGACAGGTGCGGGGAGACGTGCTCCAGCCATGGTTCTCAGCCCTCCTGGAGTCATCTGGGGAACTGTCAGAAAATCCTCATGCGTGGGTTCCTCCTCTGAGGGGTCTCACTTAATTGAGTTAGGGTGCAGCCTGTGCATCAGGATTTTTTAAAGCTGCCCAAGTGATTCTAATTTGCAACTAAAAATGTGAATAAAGAATATGAGTGAGGCATGGTCTTTCTGGATGACTAAAGGAAACACCAGCAGTGTCTGTGCCGTTGATATATCAAGTAGTGGGTATGTGGTGCGTGGGTGGCACAGACTAGGTCAACAGGACACTGGTTGGGTCAGATGTCGTAGGGGTGAGGGACAAAGGAATATGCTGTTGGCGACACAGCAGAGACTAGACTGGGGCAGGAAGATCAATGCCAGCCACCCATGTTTTGCTTTGGAGACTAATACTTGACTTGCAATGTTTGGCCCCCAAAGTGGCCATGAGTTGGGTCACTGATAAAAATACCCCTGCCTCTATCTAGTAATGATGGAATATTATGGGACCGGGGCTTTCTGTCTTCCAGAGGCGTGCTTGCCTCGTGGTCCATTCGAAAACAAGCCAGTGTTTATCACCAAGTGACTGGCTGACGTGACTCATTCTTTGGTTTTCGGATTTGTTCTCTAAATTTGTCCTCTATACTTAAAATGAAAGGAGACTGTTACCCAGTGGAAATCACTCACCTGCTTTGGGTTAAAGGCATTGAAAATTGCAACAACTATCTCATTTTGTCACATTCTTACCAGGAAAGGACATATATCCACGACTTAGCAGATATTTATTGAGTCAGGTACTGTCAGGCACGGAACAGATCCGGTGGTCGGATCGAGAAAAATGGTCTCGGCTGTCTGGGATCTTCCTGTCTGGAGGGATGGGGAATGAAATGAGGAAGCTCAGCGCAGCACAGCACTTGTGATGATTCTTCTCTCACCAGCCCCCGGGCGTGTGAATCTGTGAGGGACATATATAGCAGTGAGTCCAAAGGGAGCCTATTTGGCTCTGCAAGTTATTTTCAATTTAGTTGCTTCCTTTTAATTTTTTTCTGTAAAGCTGTCATAATCTTTTATGGAATCTCTGCCTCAGTTGTCATGTCTATTACACACACATACACACAGATTTTTGAAGATTTTATTTTAAAGGTAGAGAACTTAAGAACTTATGGGGCTTGCTTTGATACCCAAATCCCCTTACTTCCTGAAGACAGAAGAATCTGTAGTGTATTCTCCAGAGAGTGTCTTTGGTGGAAAGAAATTACTTATAATTGGACGTCTCAGAAAGTAATCAACTCCACAGATGTGTGCTAGCCCATGCGCAGACCCCCAAGACGCCAGTGCCCTCAGATAAAGGTACACATTTTCTGGAAAAAGAGACCCAAGCCAAGCATTCAGTAGATATGTTCCAGATCATATTCTCCCTAAAATCCAGGTAGTCCTGTGTG